>JAWQFJ010026220.1:50000-70000 GCA_034096865.1 Theodoxus fluviatilis | reverse complement strand
ACGGGCCCACACATTAAATGTGTCAAAGATTTTGGATTTTATCACCCATATCTGGGACTGAGAGCACTTGATGTTTTATTCATGGTCTTTGGACTGCGTTATCAATCTTTTACTAGCATCTGACGAAAAACGTAGTGACAGGCAGATAGGACGCACACAGTCAAGTACCATCACCCTCTGCTCTGGGGAATATTCCAACCCGAAACGGGCTCGGAGCAGAATACTAGCGCTAATCGCGCTACACACGATGCAGTTTTCACGTGATGTGGCCCGGGCCATTATGTCCAGAATGATGACGAAGACAGTTAAGGAGACGGGTCAGTCTTCCACACCCTCACATCCGTCTTCCGCAGAGATCTTGAATCAGGTCCAACAATCACGTCTGAGGGTTTACTACAGTTCAAGAGTCTCAACTACTGAAGAACGAACTTCCTCACGCTGAGTGTCTTTGTGCGGCGTGTTTACATATTACAATCCGATAGTCTCATCTAAGACAAAACAAAGAACTTCCTCATTCGTGACATACTTTCACAGCTTGATAACCTGTTAGATTTCAATGGTCTTATCACAGATGAGGCGCCAACTTTATTCATGCGTGGTGCACTTTCACATCCAGTTTCATATTACGGTTCAAGAGTTATCATAGATGATACAAAGAACTTCCTCCTTTAAGATGTATTTGCTTGGGCTGACTGACAATTAGCAGCTCAAAAATCTCATCACGAAAAGAACAAAGGACTTTCTCATTCAATACATCCTTGGCCAGGCTCCCCAAATGTGTCTCTTCGTGGCTTGATTTCGAATGCGTGGTTCAAAGGAATATCTCAGGACGGCAGCTGCCTTCCTGTCGGTTTAATATATCCCATTTACTCGAGGGAAGGAGTGAAGAAGTGAGGACTATAAACAACGCTGCGACAAAGGCCATCTGTACTTCAGCAAAGATCACTGCACAAAACCACCTTAGGCGACTTTTTTTCGGTCTGTGTGCAAAGAAACGACTAGAAGATTGATTTAACTACTTTCAGCCTCTCCAAATCACAGCCGCGCTCGATGTCAGATCACATTCCGTTGGTACCAGGCCTAGGAGATGTATTTGCTTAATATTCCGCTAGCGTGGCAAGGACGAGTGCGCGGCCTAGGCCAATGAAAAGTAGGATTCTGTTTGGTCATTGATTGCCTTTTCTCGTGCCAAGGAATCCTCCGCACCTCCACGCCCCAACACTCGTCGATTGGAGGCTGCTGATCAGAAGCATTTCCATTTTCGATCCTCCCTGACCCACGCCGATGCCTCGCTCGATAAGACAACGAGGTTCTGTATGCAAATTATTCGCTCACGGAAGTGCCGGAATCGAACTTCCAGGAAGAGTTGTCTACTCCTACCAGGAGGCGGCGCGATCCGCCTCGTTTTCAATCTGCAATGGCGGCGATAAGCAAATGAAGCCGCCACCACTCAGGTGTCGGAGACCCTTCCCGCAAACAGTGGATCTGTGTCCGTGAATAGCGCCCGTCTGTCGGGCAGGAAAAAAGTGATCCCACTTTGATTCCACTGAGCGTAGATCGATGGCCAAAGCCAAACCGACGGTGCTGATTCTCCCACGGAGGAATCGTGTCAGTTCAATCCTATCTGGTCACGCATGCACGTCCGCCATTAGGACTTATTGGGTCCACACCGGCGGAGCAGTTCGCACTCTGCGAACTGGCAACATCAATGCACGGGCAGTAGTGTGGTCACGGACGTTGCGAATGCGTTGCCTTGAGAGAAAGTGTGGATGGTAGAGTGAGGGGCGGTCATGGACTGACGAGTAGCTGTTGCTTCAAGTCATAGTAATGCAAAGTTTATGACAAAGTAACGAAAGCAACATTTTCCCTTTCAGTTTCAAATCTGCAAACGAAAGCATTTACTTTGGTTGTTCAAATCTTTAGCGAACCATCAAATAATGATTCAAAGTCCCATCAATGTTTCCCAATAATACTGGCCAGTTTCAAGTTTGCAAATTCAAGATACTTTGTAGTGGGTAGATTTTCGAGAAGGTTCCTTGTGCAGTTATGTAATCAAGATGACCAACAGTGGCTTCACTATCTACTAGTCTGTATCTACCATAGCGGGTAACATTAGACTTCCTGCTTCATGAGCAATTCAATCGTCATCACTGTAGATTGAATCTCAGACGACCTGCTGCCACTCAGAGGGGTTAGCTAATCTACACGAACAATAAAGGATACAGGTTCCATTTATGTACGAATCAAAGGCATCAGTAGCATTTCAAAGAAAATATCGTCGTCAAAATGTCTGGCTCATTTTATCTTCTTATCAACTTGTCTATCCGCAAAAGTCTACAAGTAAAGGCACCCGGTGTATGCACTTTACATGTGTTTTCTTCAAGAAGCATCAAACTGTGAACAAAGCAAGCATTAACTGTTTACTCTGTGGGCTGTCATTTGTCATTGAAGACGGTGACCTTGCACAGGCGTCATTGCTGTACATGTGTCACCATACATCATCATACACACTTTCACATTCAGGGTCAGGCTTCAAGGTTTTGAGGCAGACAGACTGATTCATCTTCGTCCATCATCATTCCCCTTCATATTAAGATGGTGCAATATTTAACATTCGTGCAAAATTAACATGTGCAGCTTGTTCTCCTCCTCCTCCTCCTCCTCCTCCTCCTCCTCCTCCTCCTCCTCCTCCTCCTCCTCCTCCTCCTCCTCCTCCTTCTCCTTCTCCTCCTCGTCATCGTCGTCGTCGTCGTCGTCGTCATCATCATCATCATCAACGTCGAAGTAGTTGTCATTGTCGTTATCACAATCATCAGTTCTTTTCGTTCATGCTCATTCTGGAATCACCGTCTCATGCCACATCCATTTTTGGATTTAGTTGGTTTAAAAGGGTAAATGAAGACTGCGAGATAATGACAATGCCTGGTACAGTAACCTCAAGCAGACTTCACAAATCTTGGCGGATCTCGCATTGATAAAAGTGCTGGCAATATCTGTGACCTTCACCTTTGGCCTTGGCCGTCTCGTGGCGCTCACGTGACGTGAGAGTGCAGGGGAGGCAACTTTGGCCGCCCTCTATCTGCCTCTAAATATTTCTTTTCATAACAATGCCTCTGGAGCTGCCAGACAGCTGATGAGAAAGAACGTCTATATGCAAGCGCCATCTCTTGGAGATTGCAGTCTCTAACCCTTGAGGAGTCTGTCTCTTTCTCGGAGTCGCCTAAAGTACACAAGTGCCCACTCGGAAGAGGCCAAACAGCATAGGGATGTGCGTCAGCGACTTCTCGGGTTGCTTATTTGTAAGAGACGTCGGTATAGCAATCAATACCATTCTCACACTGTGCACAAGGACGGGTTCTCTGAGTAATCACTGCCGTCCCGAAGCCATGTTTTCAAAGACTATAGTTGATGCGTATGAAGCTATAGTTGATGCGTATGAAGCTATAGTTGAAGCTTATGAAGCTATAGTTGATGCGTATGAAGCTATAGTTGATGCGTATGAAGCTATAGTTGAAGCTTATGAAGCTATAGTTGATGCGTATGAAGCTATAGTTGATGCGTATGAAGCTATAGTTGAAGCTTATGAAGCTATAGTTGATGCGTATGAAGCTATAGTTGATGCGTATGAAGCTATAGTTGAAGCTTATGAAGCTATAGTTGATGCGTATGAAGCTATAGTTGAAGCTTATGAAGCTATAGTTGATGCGTATGAAGCTATAGTTGATGCGTATGAAGCTATAGTTGAAGCTTATGAAGCTATAGTTGATGCGTATGAAGCTATAGTTGAAGCTTATGAAGCAAATGAGTGGAGACGCAGCGTACGGTCCTTCCATGCCCAACTTTGATGTGCAAAGGACTGCACAGAATGAAAGCGAGTTGGAACGACACACAATGAATGTAATCTGGAAGGTTAGGAACGAACGAGAGATGAGAAGAGGATGGAAGGAGAGAGGGAAAAGAGAGGAGAGGAAAGGACGAGAAGAAGGGGAATAAATAGAGGACAGAGAATGAGGAATTGGGGAGCGAGAGAAAAAAAAGTAAATTGGAGAGCGAGCGAGAGAGAGAGAGAGAGCGAGCGAGAGAGAGAGAGAGAGAGAGAGAGAGAGAGAGAGAGAGAGAGAGAGAGAGAGAGAGAGAGAGAGAGAAGGGGGGGGCCCAGAAAAAAGACGAAAGAAAGAAGCCGGTAGGAGAGTAGAGACAGCAAGAAAATAGAGAGAGAGAGAGAGAGAGAGAGAGAGAGAGAGAGAGAGAGAGAGAGAGAGAGGGGGGGGGGACCAATCATGCACACACAAACCAAAACAGATCAGAAAAAAGGGAGAGAGGTGGAAGGAAATTATGTAGGAAGGAAAGGGGACGAAAAGAGGAAACAAACGACAAATCAAATACCCGGAGAAGAAAAAGACGAATCCTTTGGAAAGAAACCGCCTGAGCGGAGCTGTGGAATGAGAGACGGAAATTAAAAGGCAGTTGGGATGAGAGAGAAATCATTCCTCAAAATGTCTGAGGCAGAGAGAAAATGAATTAATATCGACCATTAAATCAACAGTTTGAGAGGGAGATTGGGGAGCAGCTGAAGGGGGGATTGGGAGGAACAAGAACGTCAAACACACCGCCTTTGTCTTATTGGATCACGCCGATCCGAGTCACGGAAGTGACGTGCGTGTCACGTGGTGTGGGGCGAGGAGCTCCCGGTGTGACATCGCCGATGGTAACTTCATCGCGCTTGGTTCTGCGCATGCGTCAAAGCCGAAAGTGAGGCGTGTATCGCGCCTTGTTCAAAGGTGATGTGCCGCGAGACTTTAGATTTTGTGTTTTTCGGTCAATAAATGAACACATTGACCGAAAAACACAAAATCTAAAGTCTCGCGGCACATCACCTTTGAACAAGGCGCGATACACGCCTCACTTTCGGCTTTGACGCATGCGCAGAACCAAGCGCGATGAGTTACCATCGGCGATGCCACACCGGCCTAGGGCAAAGGGGAGATAACTTACACAAACACACTGCAGCGGCAATATCAGAGTCGGTGCAGCCTGACATCTGCAGAGCTGGCGGCTGTTTGGAAATACCGGGGATGCTGCGGGACTGGTAACCCTCTTTCCTCAGCTGACTCGATTTGGAGAACGCCGGGCAGCAATGGACGCTAGCATAAGTCTGAGAGCTGCAGGGGGTGAATATACGAGATTGATCTGCCTAACGCCGCGCGCTCGTTATTCGAGTGGACTTTGAACGAAAGAATTGATATGGGAGGTCGGCGTAGGTTTAGAGCCTTACTTTTAGAAATGTCTACGAAATACAAGCGAGAGCCCATCCTTCCTCCTTTCAAAATGAAATGAGTTTTGAGGAAGCAACGATTCTTTCCGCTCAGTAGGGAAATTCACTCTGAACGCCTAATAAGATTTCATCGACCAGCATTAGCAGTGTTCTCAGAAGATGATTTTTTTCCCATCTTTGGTTTTCATTATGGCTCCTCCCCACGCAAAACTTCCATGCTTATGTCGGGTCCATTTTTCCATTAAATGCGTCTTTTTTTCTTGTTCGTTCTACCAAAGTTTTCGCTTTCTCACATTTTCATCTCCCGCACGTGGGTAATGAAGATCCCATCAAAAATATAATTCGACATAAAAGACACTCTGTGAGCAGTCTTTCAAAACTTTACTTTTCCTGCTGATTTGAATCCAAAGAAATTAATGGGAATGAACTCTTCGTCACTCATGTACGTTTCGGAAGTGAGATCGTACGAGCCATCAACACTATGGGCTGTACACGGGTGCTCGCAAACAGCACAATCAGATGTCATCGCTTTATGTTTGTAGTCATGACTGACTCTTAATAGGTCTGCACTAAGCCTACAGTCTTGCAAGCAGCACAATCAGATGTCATCGCTTTATGTTTGTAGTCATGACTGACTCTTAATAGGTCTGCACTAAGCCTACAGTCGTGTAAGCAGCACAATCAGATGTCATCGCTTTATGTTTGTAGTCATGACTGACTCTTCATAGGTCTGCACTAAGCCTACAGTCTTGCAAGCAGCACAATCAGATGTCATCGCTTTATGTTCGTAGTCATGACTGACTCTTAATAGGTCTGCACTAAGCCTACAGTCGTGCAAGCAGCACAATCAGATGTCATCGCTTTATGTTTGTAGTCATGACTGACTTAATAGGTCTGCACTAAGCCTACAGTCTTGCAAGCAGCACAATCAGATGTCATCGCTTTATGTTCGTAGTCATGACTGACTCTTAATAGGTCTGCACTAAGCCTACAGTCGTGCAAGCAGCACAATCAGATGTCATCGCTTTATGTTTGTAGTCATGACTGACTTAATAGGTCTGCACTAAGCCTACAGTCTTGCAAGCAGCACAATCAGATGTCATCGCTTTAAGTTCGTAGTCATGACTGACTCTTAATAGGTCTGCACTAAGCCTACAGTCGTGCAAGCAGCACAATCAGATGTCATCGCTTTATGTTTGTAGTCATGACTGACTCTTCATAGGTCTGCACTAAGCCTACAGTCTTGCAAGCAGCACAATCAGATGTCATCGCTTTAAGTTCGTAGTCATGACTGACTCTTAATAGGTCTGCACTAAGCCTACAGTCGTGCAAGCAGCACAATCAGATGTCATCGCTTTATGTTTGTAGTCATGACTGACTCTTAATAGGTCTGCACTAAGTCTACAGTCTTGCAAGCAGCACAATCAGATGTCATCGCTTTATGTTTGTAGTCATGACTGACTCTTAATAGGTCTGCACTAAGCCTACAGTCTTGCAAGCAGCGCGTTCAAATGGCGACCTCTTACCAAGTGAGAAGTCACATTACGTTCGCCGTAAAGTGAGACCGTAATGCAGAAGTACGAGCTTGTGAACGTCATACACTCAAGAGGAAACCATTTGGAAACCGTAACATCCTGATGTTATGTTAATAATAGATAGATCTCCCTTTTTCCGAGGCGGTGTTGCAAATGGACTCTAGTCACGACAAAGAATAATAGTGGAGAAAGTCGTGCATGATTAACTTCGTTTTCCAGCACCTCATATCAACTATCGATTGGCGACCACTCGGTCTCCGGCCGCCATTTTAGTTCCGTGGCCCCATCAGCCCAGGGACAATGGCCTGGAAGAAGGTGATAACTGACTTGGGGAGGGGTTCCAGGGATCGGCGATTACAGGACAGTTTCGGCTTTCCCTGAATGCCTTTGCAGCACCCGAATGGCGCCATCACGTGCTCAGAGCGGAAAGTGAGGTTTGGCGGGAAGCCGTGCGCGCCAAACCTCCCCTGATTGGCCATCACTGCCTGGAGGCAAGAGAAAGACCCTCAACAACTGAAAATGGAGCAACATAATGGCTTCCCCTGGCTGCGGGCCGTCGTTGGAGTTAATGATGAAGTCTGGGACGGAAAGCACGCTAATGGTGCGTGCATCACTGAGGCGAGAGCCACTCAGTGCGTAGAAACGCGTACTTCTCTGTCAGTGTCATAAGGTGTAGCTCCAGATTCGCCTGCGTTATTGTACCGTATGGAACACACGATGACACAGACTCCACAGTGGTACCTTACAAGGAAAAGCCGTACATTATATCAATATACCACTGTTAAGAAGAATCCGTTGAAACTTGAGGGAGCTGTAGTACTGGAGTAAATAGATCTCAAATACTTGCCATTACCTTACATCTCCGAGTGTTCAGCCCTCATGAATCCTTCATCACTTGCAAAGCTTTTAGGCGCGTTCTGCCTTATAAGGTTTCTCTAGTGTCTTCGGATGTGATGTAACACGAATAGTACTTCTTTATCGTCTACTGCCACCCTTAGGCCACACCATCAGCGAGACCACAATACCTTCCACGTGTTCTCAGTGATTGATCATTTCGTTCTCTTATCAGTCACCACGAGGCAAGTACAGTTCTGAACGCTGCCGACCCTCACCATTCAACGATGATGAGGTCATCCCCCCCGTCTCTCCATTTCATATTTATGGGTTCCTTGCCCCATATCATCTTCTCTGAACGTAGCAGACATCTGGCCTATACCGAAACCTCAATTCTCTAAAGACTGACTAGATTCCATCTCGTCCTGACCATCCTTCCAAAGCAGGGGATTTCCTACTATCAGTTCCTCTGTCATGCGAAGGAGGAGCTCTGATGTCATCCAGCCACGTCCTCAGAGTTGATGAGATCACGACCTGTCCTGCCCGTTCCTCCCATAGCAGCCCCGTTCTGAATCTCAGTAATTCGACGTCGTTCCCGGGCACAGAGGTCTCGATCCACCTCTGACCTACAAACAGAAGACGGGGCCGTGCAAAAGAGGAGCAACGCGACTCTTTTGTTTTCCCCAACTTGGAGTTACGAGCGGGACAATATCAACCAGCGACCCTTTTCGGACATGCACCGCCCCTTGCCCGGAGCCTGGCTGCTCTCGCCGCTTTGTCTCCGTCTAAATCCGGTCATACATATTCCCTTGCTTGCATATTAGCCCCGGCCCCCGCAATAACCTCGCATCTATCCTCCACGTTGCCCGCAGCTTGAATAAGTAATACCACCTTCAAGCCACTCTCCCGAGCGCAGAAGAGGCAAAATGGCCGTTCACCGGCAGGCTCGGACGGCGTCATGGCTGCGGTGAGGGAAATGTGGTTTTATGGACGCAGATTTCGTCACAAAAACTCCAGGAATTTATCTTTCGGGCATCGGTGGAGCGACAGGGGTGAAAAAAGGGCGCAGGCCTCGAGAGTTTCACTTAAGCATGATTTAAACTTCATCACGCTCCCCGCCACGGCAGGAGAGGACAGATCCGCGGGAAATTTATCACGTGACGGCACGCGTGAGCTCCAGGAAGCCTCTCGCTTCGCGACCGCCATCGCTTCTTCTCACTTCCGTTTTTGTCCCAGTTCCCTTCCCGCCCTTTTTTTTTGCATGGCACAGTGACCCAGATAAATGGAGGAACAACGAGACAAAGCGGAGGGAAGGAGGTGCGAAGTGACTGGGGAATGAAACGTTTGCGAAGATGAGGCTAGAATAAGGGTGGCGGAGATGAGGAGGGAGTGGAGGGTGGGGGTGGGAGGATGGGGGGTAGGGGGTCCAGTGGAGCGGAGGTGGCAGGACACCAGCAGGATAAGGAGTAATGGCAAAGGCAGTGAGGTGGAGAGTGCACTGCTGCGAAGTTCCGCCTCCTCCTTTCTAGACTAGCGCGCTTCCTCTCAGAGTTGACGTGACACTGAAAGGCCACGCCGAAAGCTGATAAAGGGGAGGACAGGCGGGAGAAAAGGTGAAAATGCTTCAAAGTAGAAATCACAGGATATGTGCGTGAAGTGAATACAGAGCGGCAATGAGAATTCGGCTCATGAAAAAAGGTTAGCAGAATGGAGTTTGCAGTAAACTCGAAGATGCCAAGTCAACTGACCTAAGTTACATAGAAAGCAAGACAAGGGAAAGCTCTCGTCAGACTTTAAAAAGGGTACAGATAGATCAGTGAGCTTGAGTAGCAAAGTATTCCATCGCAAGTCTTATTTGAGCGCGTGCACACATACACACACGCGCGCGTACACACACACACACACAAACAAACACACACAAACACACACACACAAACAAACACACACAAGCACACACACACACACACACACACACACACACACACACACACACACATACACACGCGCGCGCGCGCGCAATTCAGGTCAACTACTTTGAACACTGGAAACTTCAAACTGAAAACAGAATCCCTAATCGGAACTACAACTTCAATGCGCAGTCTAGACTGCCTCGTAACCTTCCCTTTGTTGAAGCATCCTAGCAAATCAACAGCAAATAACGTGTCGAAAAGGAAGCAGTTTCCACGGAAGATTTGCCGTTATTTCATTAGTGCCTCTTCTGCGACAGAATAATTTATGTTGAAATGATTGAGAATAATTTTCTTCACGAGGAAAAAAAAAACACATTCCTTTGTCTCTGACTGAAAGTCCGGAAGGCACAAGTACTGTTGCCTATTCATTTTCCATCACCGAGGAGACTTTCTAATCATCTCGGTCCAGCTAGCGACCATTCCCTGGAGATGCAAGGTTACGACTTGTCTTCGCACCGGCCTTGCCAGCCGTGTTGGACAACCGACACCCACGTCTCCCGCGGGCCTTCATTACTTATCGGATTATCTGTGCTGCAGGGCAGGCGATATATCTATCATCGTACCCCCACAACCAACTTAGCTCGTTGACTCTCATATTTCCCAGTGCTGCCACCATAGGCCCTAAAGAAATTGCCACAGAAATATGAAGTCTTGTTGCAGGCTCAGGCGATGCTCCGAGAGTGATGCCCCTTAGAATGAACGTAAACCAGTCACGCGTAGAGCGCCCATCTCCGTCGAGTTCAAGCAGCAGGCCCCAGTGGGTTGGGGGTATAAATAGACCCATCATGTCTCTCCACTCGATCCGTACAAGGCGAATAGTTAAGGAAATCGAGACATGACTTGCTCTCACTCTGATTTTGTGGTCAACGGCTCTTCATAGCCTATGAAGACTGATACACCGCTAAACCTTATCAGTTCAGTCCAGTATGCTGCAGGAAAGTCTTATCCTGTCCTCCACTGTATGAAAGCCCCTTTTCTCCCAGGACGCTTGTCCCTCTCCGCCTTTCTCAATCTCTCAAGACGTGCAGGGCGCAATGTACATGTCTCTGTCTACACTATGCATTCCAGTCAGTCCTAATGACACCTTACAATATCAAATAGTGGGTTCCGCACACAAACAGCCTTTGGAGCTAACAGCCAGCTTCGGCAAATCTTCATTTCTAGGTTCATCGTGACTACATTCTTCGTACATCATCAACTTTCCACTTTTTCCCCTCGCCTCCGCCCTCACATTGATGCTATTGGAAGCTCACTAACTGTCTATTTATTTCGCTTATCTGAAGTCGTCTGCTGTCCCAAACGTAACTTCTTCCACACATACAGCTGACGAATGATACAAATGACAGAGGAAAAAGACATACGGATTTCAAGGACTGAAATTGTGAAATGAGGAAGTGAAGAATCACTGGCGACATTTCCAAACAAAGCGCCGAATCAGTCATCCTCCAAATAAGCAAGCCAGTCAAACGACACACATACCTCCAATCTCACTCCGCCTTAGTTGGCAGTGGTCATTACGAAGTTGGTTTCTCAACGTTGACCTCCCAAAATCAACAGTGACAACAGATAAAAGATACGCAAACGAACTTGGCCAAAGTAGGAGAAGAACGAGAAACACCTAAAGCCCTGCCCACTCGATCCCTCTTCATCATCTGGATCCCCTGGATGCTCGGCATTCGGTGCCTGCAACAGTAGCTCAGCCTAGAGCGACCCCAAGCAGCCACTTTGGCCACCAGGGGGCATTAGAACTGCAATAGGTCATTAAGACCAAAAGGCATCTCGCCAAATAGACAGGGTCTCCACCAGAGCTATGAGCCATCTTACCACCACAGGCACGTCTGGAGACAAAATCCCTGGTCCCCCGAGGAACCTTAAGACTGAACCAGCGACAAAAGTAAATTAGCGTACAATTCAATGGAAAAAACACAAGGATTACTTACATGATGACAGAAAATAGTGGGCGAGGAAAACCAGTGACAGAGATTACAGACGAATGCAAATTTAAGCAACCAGGAGGAGAAAATGGGACAGAAAGACCCCACAGCAGCGGGCGCAGAATACCAAGATCGATAGTAAGTGGGATGAAAGACGCAGAGGTAAAAAGGCTTGAGGTCTACTAATTAGCTAATTAGTTGTGGCTGACTGAAATAAAAGGGAGGTCTATCTCCGGGGACCTCGCCCTGGCCAGGACGATGCGCCCTTGCTACTTACAGCAGCAGGCGATCAATACACGGGTCCCTGGATCAGCGCGATCCACGTCATATCTCCCTCTTGCCGTATCACTCGCAGGCATTGCCAGCGTTGTTTTCACAGCCAGTCCTTGGATAACAAGCAGGCCCCCCTCCCACACACCTTCCCCTCCATCTCCCCCACCCCAATCCCATCCGCCACCTCTCCTTTGCCCCGTCTGTCTCTCCATACCCGTAAGCCTACCCCCTACCCCCTTCACGAATTCCCTCTGTACATCTCCATCCCAGCATACACCAATCTTTCTCCATCCACCCTGGCTTCTTTCACCAATATTGTCTCTCTCCGCCACCTGCCTGTCTAAGACACCCTGGGCCAGCCTTGGTCAACAAAGTCTGGCTTGCGTCATATGTCAGCAGAGCCCCAAGCAATTTTCTCGCCATCCCACTGATATCACGACTGTCTGCTCCAGAAGGTTCGTGGAAAACAGAGTGCAACAAAGTTTCACAAAGCACTGCATCACGCCGGATTCGTGGTCTTTGTCTTTGTCCACCGTTCAAAGTCGTGCCCTTCCCCCCAAGCAGCAGAAGACATGAGGGTTAAAACACAACATCCAGCAAGAATGTACACGTAAAAGATATTTGTGTTGGAGATTCGTCTATTCTGCACATCTTTGCTAAGCAAACTACAAAGTGAAACATCCAAGAAGTTCTTGCCATAGATGTCTAGTCAGATGTCTGAAACCTTAGAAGAGGAATTCGTAGGAAACTAATTATCCAAACCATGGAGACGTCGCCTGTGACGTCTCTGCCTCTCTGAGAGTCCCGAGGTCAATAAGGGATCTTCTTGGAGCGGACTCGATGAGCAAGAGAGCAACATTTGCAAGATTGTCAGACCTCTACAGTCAGCCAGATCTTGGGGCAGCCTCTTCCTGTCCCCGGCGGAGGTCGTCTTTGTGATGGCCTTCCTCTCCAGTCTCATTAGTCAGGGCTTGAGACGCCCTCCCGTCCCTCGTGTAGCGACAGTCAGCAGTGACCAGCACTGATGGACTGACTCTCCTGTGTGTGCCTGACCGCAACCCCCCTCCCCCCCCCCTCTCTCTCTCTTCTCTCTCTCTCTCTCTCTCTCTCTCTCTCTCTCTCTCTCTCTCTCTCTCTCTCTCACACACACACACACACACACATACTCACACACACACACACACACACACACACACAGACACACACACACACACACACACACACAAATACACACACACGAATCCAAGTACAGAGTACGCAACGCGATGCTAGAAAATTATGGGTCATGCAGAAAGCTGGTGAAATTGAACGAGTCCATGTGTTTGCCTTCAAGCGTTTTCTAGGTTTGACTAGAAGTACACCAAACAACACAGATTTGGGGGGACTTGGGCAGAATTCCTTTATACGTGCTAACGTCTCTCAGAGCGGTACGATATTGGTTGAAATTACTGGCACTGGACAGCGATAGTCTGCCCAGAAAAGCTAATGCTATGTATCTAGACCTAGCTGAGAAGAATTTGCCATGCTGGACCCTCAGAATGAAACAATTGCTATGCAGTTATGTATTTGGGGAGGCTTGGTACAATCAAGGAGTTGGATGCACGAAACTATTTCTATGTGAGCTACATCAGAGACTAAAATATTGCTATAAACAGGTTTGGGCTTCCTCTCTAAAAGTAAGCAGCCGACTAAACAAGTATTTTCTATTTAAGCCAAACTATGATATGGAATCTTATCTACGAAGTCTGCCCTGCAAGCATCTTATGCAAGATTTAGAATGAGCGTTATAGTCCTGAGGCCAAGCACCTCTATCGTTCAAAAGCTTCGGATAGTGTTTGATACCAAAATATATTTGTTCTGATGGGTTAAGGGAATATTCTTTGTTGATATTTTGTAAACGCTAACTTTCAAACGAATATAAATAACGTATGATAATTAAAAGAAGTTGGAAAAAACCCTATGAAAAACGTATATTTGCCGGTACCAGATTCGGATGCGTCCCTTGCATATATGGGTTTCTAACCTAAACAACGGCGCTCGACAAGTGCATTTCGCACTGCTGCGAAGACATTACTTCTCTAGAGTTAGCGAGTTTCACAGAGATTAAGTGGAATACCACCATATGGTCAAGCAAGCAGTCAGTGGAGTAGTTTAGACGGCGAAGAACGTGTGATAGCTGAGAAACTTCTTGCTTTACAATCAAAGCCTGAAAGTGAAACGCGTTCGTTTCACCAACAAACGAAGAATCGAACAGGCGCAGCGTCGCTTTGAGAAAGGCAAAGCTGCGGGAGCTGTTTCACCGAGGAAAAAATGAGACCACAAAGACAGAACAGCCGAGAATCGACTACCAGGAGCGAGCATATCCTGCCTCCTGTCTGTATTGTGTGCAGAAAGACAAAGTCTTAAAAAATGCAAATCGACAGGGACTTGGACTCCAGAAAAACTCATACAAGTAAGTTGAACGTTACACTTTCGTTACATTTAAGTAAAAACTAGTTGATTGATTGCCTGATTGATCATTGGAGGTCTATTTACACCATAATCATGTGAGGAAAATAGTGGTGCTTGTTCACGAAACCAAGTTAAAGGGGCAGTCTAGGGAAAATAAATAATGTCCAAAGAAAGTCATTAGGTAGGAGGTATATGACCCCCAAAAATGAACATGATCTTAGGCTCAAACAATCCCAAGAATACAGATTTAAGGTACAAAAATGAACAAAGTGGTAAATACGCATAAGTTTTAGTGCGATAATGAGTGCGCAAATGTATTTTTTTTACCAGATTTTCGGCGATAATCTTAGAATGGCGTCTTACCAAAGTGGATGCTGGAAACGATCTTTTTGGAAACAAAATTAACCCCGATCTTAACATTAGTTTAACATGAAATTTGGCAAACAAATAGAGAAATGGATAATCTATACAGCAAACTATATTTTATTAGCAGCTGCCACCGCAACTCTCTGCAATGCACACAACTGTGCGCATGTGTTGGGTGTGTGAACAAACAGTCAGCGTTGGTGGAGGAAGACATGGACAACACAAGTTACACTGACAGTAGTGGTTCTGACACTGAAATGTATTTTGAAGGAGACATTGATTCCATTGATTCAGACTGGGAATGATTTCAACATCATTGTGTTTGTGTGGAGATTGTGCAACCAAGAAATGTGCAGAAGGATTAGGTGGTGGTGTATGCACATTGCTACGTATGTTGACTATCAAGGGAGGCAACTCAAATGATTTGAGTAAAACAAGTTTTTTATTCTTAATTAATTGCTTACTAAACCTAAAATCACTAACATACTCCAATACACGAATTATTGTAATATTTGAACATGCCTACTTACTTTAGTCGGGGAAAATAAAAAGTTAAAACACAACTTCATGTTTTTTACTTTTTACCTGTTTGCGTGAAAAACGAATTTCAAAAACAGAAAAATCTCATAATTTAGATTCTACCCAAAGTTAGCTTATCTCAAAATGTCATGTACTATGTGTCTTCTTTCAAAATATGTCAAAACATTTGGTCTAAACTTGTAGCCGACACTTCCTTTTTCTAGGGCTGATAGAGCTGCTTGGCCTCAGGACTATTAGTGAAATAAACTGTCATGCAAAGAGATACACCACAAACGCTGATACCAATATATTCTCTTGCCTATTAATAGTTTTATGTGGACAAATGGAGAACGAGGAGCATCTTTTGTTTGCATGTCATGAATGTGATTATTTAAGACCATATTTTCTTAATTGCTCTCTATAAAAGTACAGAATGAAATTTGCACAAGTCATGATGTACACAGGCACCAGCAATCATTCGTTTGCTTGGTTCATTTACAAAGCACTGGACCGGAGAAGAAATAAGACTGACTCTGATACTAATGTTACACCCGCTGTTTTCATGAATTAATCTCTATTAATGTGTCTTGTATATGTATGAATACCCCCTTTGTAATGGGCCAAATGGTCTTTCACAAATAAACTGTTCTAATATGTTCTGTTCTGTTCTGTTCTGTTCTGTTCTGAATCCAGGGTATGACGCAAAAGTAACGAAGCTCACTAGTACACTGCAACTTCTTACCAACTGAGGCCCTGATCATCGGGCCGCCCTCATCATCACTCTAACACCACCTCAACCCTCCTGATCATCGGGCCGCCCTCATCATCACTCTAACACCACCTCAACCCTCCCATGGAGCATGCACGTTGCAAGCGATAAAGAAATCCATGAAACTTTGATATTCCGATCTCACGAGGAGAGTTTTTTAACACAGCCATATACTTCAGAATCTCTCTCTTTCACCAAGAGCATTGCCGCATAATTAGCACATGAAAATATGGAACTGCAGAGATCGGTTTCAACACAAAGAAAAAGCACCGTACTAGTTTCACTTTAATGAACTCCAAAACGGATGTGAAATCACTTCAAAAAGCACGAAAGACGACTGTGGTTTTTTTTGCCGCAAAAAGACAAAAGAGACATCATTATCTTTAATAGAGTCAAGGTGGTAAATGAGAAATCAATAATTATTTATAAGAAGCAATACATGCATCATCATAAGTCGCCGTGTGCAGTTCAGTCTACTCATACGTTACCATGTGGTAAGTCTACACAAACACTACTATAAGGTAAGTCTTCACGTGCATTACTATGTGGTTAGTCTACACTTATATTGCTATGTGGTGAGTCTACACATACAATACTATGTGGTAAATCTACACTTACATTACTATGTGGTAAGTCTACACGTACATTACTATGTAGTAAGTCTACACATATATTGCTATGTGGTAAGTCTACACATATATTGCTATGTGGTAAGTCTACACTTACATTACTATGTGGTAAGTCTACACGTACATTACTATGTAGTAAGTCTACACATATATTGCTATGTGGTAAGTCTACACATATATTGCTATGTGGTAAGTCTACAGGTACATATCTATGTGGTAAGTCTACAGGTACATATCTATGTGGTAAGTATACATGTACATTACTATGTCGTAAATCTACACATACATTACTATGTCGTAAATCTACACGTGCATTACTATGTGGTAAATCTACATATACATTACTATGTGGCAAATATACACATACATTACTACGTGGTACGGCGCAAGTTTTTAAAACTGCCCTACATGATCAGGCCAGACATGGAAACATGCTGGGAAATGAAGTGATTTAAAAGGAACCATCTATTTCAATACAACTGCAATTATCCAGACCACAAGAACAATCAAAGCTCTACATTCATATCCTGCTTCCAGAGGTAAGGACACCGAATTTAGAACGAGGTACTTCTATCATTCCAATGCAAAAATGTAATTGTAAAATCTTCCTAATTTGTTGGCAGTAATTCAAGAGAAAGAGAGAGAGAGAGAGAGAGAGAGAGAGAGAGAGAGAGAGAGAGAGAGAGAGAGAGAGAGAGAGAGAGAGAGAGGAATTAGTTTGCCTGGCTGCAGGCTGTCATGTGAGGAGAGCTGACCAAACATGCACACCTCCTCTTGGTCAGCGTCGTCCTGGAGAGTCAGCATCTCCCATAGTCAGGCAGCCCACCTCCTATAGCACCTCTGGCATTCTCCCTTCCCTTTGCCCAGCTCCCATGTCCATTCTAGTTACCCCACTTTACTAGAGATATCGCACCCCGATAGGGAAGCACTCTACTCGTCATCAGCACCCAGTTCCAATAAAGTGCGCTCCAAGTCAATTTGCCCTGTGCCTATCGTACTCAGAGCCCCGGCCAGTGTCAACGTATGCCAGCTACAATTTCTTATACTTCTTCGACATTCTCTCTCATTTCTCTCCTTCATTTCAAATCGAATTATGGACTTAGAGGCTCTTCTAACTTTCCAGGGTATCAGTCTGTTAGTCCCTTCTCGACTTCCTCCTTCGCCCACTTCTTGTCTTCAAACCGCGTTTGCACGTTTCCTAATCCATCACTTCATCTCCCGCAGCTCTTTGCACAAGACTAGGCAGGGCTTTTTTTGCTCAGCAATTACAGCTACTATTCTGCGTCTCTGCAGTTCCTTCCTCAGTTATTCACTCTCTCCGATGACTTCATTCCAAGCATTCTTGTGAAGTGTGTCGTATGTAATTTGGGAGATTTGAGCCAACATGATGCATGGTTTAACTTCAGTGTATGCGTGCGCGCGCGTGCGCGCGTGTGTGTGTCTGTATGTGTGTCCCATCTTTTGATGGAACATAACTTTAACGGTTTTTACTTCAAAGCAACCTCTTGATAGCGTTGGAACACTGTTTCAGAGGTAAGGACACTGAATTTAGAACGAGGATGCTCGAGTTGAAGGGTCATAGAACCTTATCCTTGAAAGTTCCTCAGTAGAATGTACCATAGCAATATATGAAAATCTAACATGAGAATAAATCTGCGCGCGTGTATATGTGTGTGTGTGTGTGTATGTGTGTGTATGTGTGTTTCTCTAATTTGTTGTTCCTCTCATAAGTGCGATTCATAGGGAAATGGTTGCATGGACTCTTTCATCGTGTACAAATGTTTTCAGTGAACAATGTAGTGACGTGAAGTTTTGACTGTTCAAAGTATCTACAATTCCTTCGTAGACCATTCTCAAAGACGCTCTTTTTTAAAATACGTTTTCCAGAACACGCCTTTCAAATCAAACCCTCTATTTCTACTCGAGGAATTCAGGCCTTGTAAAAATCTCCTGACTGGATGTCCATCGAGTTCAAAGAGGCCATGTTCTGCTCTTTCATTACATCACTCGTAGCTCCTTTCCCTTGTAGAATGCTTACATGCACTATTTATATTAACTGTTTGCCTACATTACTGTTTTTCGAACCATTTTAAATCGTCACCAATGAATAATTTTGTTTCCATTTATTTCTGAAAACAGCAGAACATACGTTTTCCCCTCATTCAATTAATATGCCACAGAATTGCATCCCCCAAGCTCTCCGATGATGAATAAAGAAAAACCTAGAGACGGTACTTGAACATTCACAAGAATTCTCTTAAATCCATATTCATATTCCTCTATGCATGCATTCATCCATTCTTTCATCGTTTATGTTCTTTCTTCCTTCCTTCCCTCACAGTTTCACATCTTGGGTGGTAGCATTTTCTTTCCAGAGGGAAAAGCCAACGTGACCGAATAGCAAAAAGGGAGGAACTGCCTGGGTAGAATCTTCTTTTCCGTCTACGATTGATTACAGTATTAACGTTACCCACCACGGGGATATCCGTGTTTGCCTGCCTGCCTGCCTCGCTCTTTTCCTATTCTCATTACCCCTTCCTCCTTCTCTCTTCTCCTGTCTTCCTGCCCCCCTCCTCTCTCTCTCTCTCTCTCTCTCTCTCTCTCTCTCTCTCTCTCTCTCTCTCTCTCTCTCTCTCTCTCTCTCTTCCTTCCTTCATTGTGATTGGCCGGTAGGCCTTCACAAAAAAATTTCGTTCATTTTATTTCTCTCTCACTCTGTCTGTCTGTCTGCCTGCCTGCCTGCCTGCCTGCCTGCCTGCCTGGCGGCCTGCCTGCCCCCCCCCCCCTCTCTCTCTCTCTCTCTCTCTCTCTCTCTCTCTCTCTCTCTCCCTCCCTCCACCCCGACGTCTTCATGAGACACCGTTTGTACTCAGTCTCGGGGCTTTGTGTAAGCCAAAGCTACCTGTCTGCGACTGCTCTTGTTCAAGTCGGTCTCTCCGTCAGTGTCGCTCCTCCTCTCCAAAGTGCCCGCCTTTTGAGCCGTCCCTCGCAGACGCTGAGACCGGTGCGTGTGCAATCAATGGGGGCCACCTACCATTAACCCTCCATGGCACATTGAGCCTGCGTGATGCATGGGTGGGGCTGGGGCCTTAACCCTCTACGGCCCATCGCCTGCCCATAATGCATGGCTGATGTTAAGTAATTGACCTCTGGTTCTCGACTGCATCAACGCGATGCGCGCCCTCGGATGGGAGATTAACCCCCTATGGTTCAGGGAGGCACTGTGATGCGTGGTCGCGTCGGACATCAGTCTCGCATTGCCCTGTGCGTCACAGTGATGTATGGAGGCGTGATGACTTTTGCTCCCAGGGAAGAGATGAGACGAATACTGTGGAGAATCGGGGCAGTGCTGGGAAAGAATTGTCGATGATGTTCGCAGTGAGGATAAAAGACATTTGCTCCCTGCTGCGAACGCAGTTAAAAGAAGCGTTTCGTGGAGCAGTTT
>JAWQFJ010026220.1:45000-47500 GCA_034096865.1 Theodoxus fluviatilis | reverse complement strand
GGAGGGTGACCAAATAAGTCTTTCGGTACTTCGTAGTCGAAGCAAGCTTTTGGAGCCAAGCTCTTTCGGGCTTCACACACACACACACACACACACACACACACACACACACACACACACACACACACACACACACACACACACACACACACACCGGCCCCTCACCTCTCGAGATATTTGGCAAAAAGTAGAAATAAGTAATTCTGGTAATAGATCTGATGTAGAGCCACCGCAATTCCTTACGCATTTCGCAAGAGGCGAATTATTACGGAGGTCTAGACTTCTTACTCTGACGAGTTTGAGTAATTTGTGTCATCAATGGTCTTGTATCAGCCAGAAAGGCTGACTTGCCATAACCATTCTTATGTTCACTCATTCATGTTCAGTAGTCTGAAAACAGTTCTGTCTTCAATGGAACAGCTTTATGCATGGAGCTGCTGTTATACTTTATACAACACAGTGTTAACTGTTTCCGAGCAGACACGACTACAAAATATCTGCCTACTAAATTGCAATAAGTTTAGAAGCCTGTCTCAGAACTTTCAAAACTGGAGGACGAAAGAACATTTAGAAGGAACATGGAGATACTTTTTTCCGAGTGTTTAAAAGAGAGGGAAAATCGGGAGTGAGAAGTGGAAACAGCAAAGTGCTTATGCTCTTTCTTGTAAACCCCGATTTGTCTCATAGGCAGGTTCATTTCATAGTCTCATATTTTGAGGTTGAAAAATCAGTCGAGTCATTAATGTGCCTTTCATCTCTACAACTAGCTTGAAAACCTAGCAATGAATCATATGGGGAGTGCACGTGAGGGCCATGGATGTATTTAGCATAGTTTAGAGTATCAGCGCGCATATAAACATTCCCGGCTCAGTTCTCCACTGCAGATAAACCTGGTCGAGGTACTGCGGTCCACGCGAAACTAATGTCTCCCATAACGAGCATAAGAGCAGCAAAAGCACTTCTAGCGTCCTGTTTATTTTCTTTATTGACAAAATATATGCTCAAAATAGAAAAGATATGGTCTTTATGTTCCTCCATTCTCAAATGCGCTTTATCTTTATGTCTGTGCTGAAACCTGAAGCGGTAGATTAAAATTAGTTTGCATAAATGCATTTCAAGCCACTTTCGGAAGCCATTTATTCAGAATGATTTTTAAACTAGTTTTTAAGCGACACTAGATTATCTCCATAAATCTTTCCGAGTAGGCCCAACGGATTTGAGAAGATTTTGTGAACGAAGGCGATCATATTCGTCCTGGCCTGTCGGCCTTGAAAATATATTACACCATTTGAATTTCCCTAGTAGATGACGGGAACAAGGATAACAAGAAGGGCAAAGCCCATACGACTCACATGCTTGACCTTGACCTTTATATGCCCTTGACCTTCAGGTGACCTTCAAGGTCAAGGTCAAACAACTAAACCTACCAATGACATCATACACAAAGAAATGCTTTACACATTTTTCCAACAAAAATACATGTGACCTTGACCCAAGGTCAAGGTCATCCAAGGTCATGCAACACAAAGCTGTTAATTCAAGACATAGGAAGCACAATGGTGCTTATTGGCACTTTCTACCATGAGATATAGTCACTTTTAGTGGTTCACTACCCCATTTTGGTCACATTTTATAAGGGTCAAAGTGACCTTGACCTTGATGATATGTGACCAAATGTGTCTCATGATGAAAGTATAACATGTGCCCCACATAATTATTAAGTTTGAAACAGTTATCTTCCATAGTTCAGGGTCAAGGTCACTTCAAAATATGTATACAATCCAACTTTGAAGAGCTCCTGTGACCTTGACCTTGAAGCAAGGTCAACCAAACTGGTATCAAAAGATAGGGCTTGCTTTGACCTATATACCACTTGTAGCTAAGGTCGCCATTCTCAATAACGTGGGAGAAAATTGGGAAAATGAGAAAAATGACTGTTTTTGAGACCACATTTATGGCTCCTGTGACCTTGACCTTGAAGCAAGGTCAAGTCACTATGTATGTTTTTTGAGGCCTTGTCATCATACACCATCATGCCACATTTGGTGTTGATAGACTTAATAGTCTCCGAGAAAAATCCAACGTTTAAGTTTTTTACGCCCGGACGGACGGACGGACGGACGGACGGACGGACGGACGGACGAAACGGCTCAGTACATAGACTCACTTTTGCTTCGCATGTGAGTCAAAAAGCAAACAGTGTATTTGCTGATCATGAATTATTTTCTTGCCACAATGGGCAAAGCTATTAGGTAGTGCTCACTGTAAATTCAGGCTCATGAATGTTTTTTCGGTGAATACCTTGGAATTTTCCTTCGTGTATTTTCACTTTGCACCTACTGTCGGTTCTTTTAAGTCGATTATTCTCTTGACCAAATCACAGGCATGAAGCAAAGAGTCTGCGGATTTCCTCTGCACCATGAATATTTAGATATATTCAATGCATGTGCATGTAAATGTATTAATATATTTGTGCACCATGATCGTTTGCTTCTGTCGT
>JAWQFJ010026220.1:30000-40000 GCA_034096865.1 Theodoxus fluviatilis | reverse complement strand
CCAGAGTCTCCACTTCCTGGCCGCCCCTCGTGACGCCGACAATGGGTACATTCCGCTTGAATGGGCCGTCTCCAGCACAGCCCTCTACGTCCTCTCTCCCCCACCCCAACTACCCCTCCCCATGATCTCATCGCCAGCCACCTTCTCTGTCCTCAAGCCGCTCCCCTGCCGTCAGCCATCGGCACCGGAAACCTCTCCCCTCCTGGCTTTTGACCTGATTGCTGGCAACGCGCTCCGAGAAGTCGCCTTCAAGAGCGACAGGAAACGACGATGGACAAGAAGGAAAGAGAGACGGGAGGGAGGAAGGGAGGGAGGGAAGGAGACAGAGAGAGAGAGAGAGAGAGAGAGAGAGAGAGAGATGGGGGGCGGGAGGGAAAAGGAACGAGCCAGACACACACAAACACACAGATACACACACCATATACACACAAATACACACACACACACACACACACACACACACACACACACACACACACACACACACACACACAGAGGCAGAAACACTGACAGAAAGACAGGCAGGCAGGCAGGCAGGCAGATAGGTAGGCAGGCAGGCAGGCAGGCAAGCACACAGACCGACACACATATAGAAACATAGATAACTAGGAAGCACTCTGAGAGAGCAAACCTCTGATAATCGAAGGATATGCATGAATCATGAGTAGGTGAGACTAAACAATAGATTTACTGTGGCGACTCACATGAAATAAATGTGAAAAAAAAACTGCTTTACACCAAAAACAAATTTTATTTGTGTATGAAACTGAGTGGGAGATCATACTTGAAAATGTGCGGTTTCTCTTTCAACATCCGCAAAGCATCCACTTTATGATTGTCTGAAAGAGCACTGGAGCCCACTCAAAAAGTCATAATGATCAAAAGATCAAAGAATGCGTGGGACAAACTTACTCCGTCCCTACAAAATAATCCCGTTACATCGTAAAAATGGATTAAGTAAATAAATCCAAACGCTGTTCGTCATAAAAAATAATCACGAACTAACCTTTGCTCCACACGAAAAAGCATGCCTTCTATAAAAACGAAGATGAATATTCAATAAGTTCAAACACCGCCTATGCCTTCAAGCCACTTGTACTACTACGCCCCCTTATAATTGGGTGGCTGCGTTCACACTTCGCTGACTGCACAGAAGCGGCCAAGTGACACCTGCTACATTACACATAGTTAAACGCAACTGGTTTCATGAGAAACATCAAGCTCGAAATATCCCTAGGCCTGATCTTCCAGCCGCGGGGAAGGTCACGACATACGGGTTTAGACACACATCCTGGACGCCTCCTGGTGGTGTAAAAGGCAACCCCAAGGCCCAGGGCGGCCATGCAGAAAGTTCGAACTGCTGGGCAGGCGAGCTTCAAAGGGGTCGAGGCATGTGGCGGCGCATTTCAAAGGCGACGCAGGGCCAGGGGGCCCGTGCAGCTTCAGCATTACACGCGCAGAACTGCCGTAGAGACATCACAGGCAAACATTGTACTCCCATTACCGGCCGGCATCAAACCCCTGCTCTCCCCTCCTCACCCCCCACCCCCTCCGCCGTTAGCCACACTTTCTATCCCGATTAGGTCCGAGCTAATTAGGGAGGATTGCCGTATGAAATCATGCACAATTCATAGGCAAAATCATTTCTTCGTAATTTAATCCCTATCCTCGTTTTCGTATCCTTCCTCGAATCTTCCTAATGAGTCAGACGAGCTGAATATCGCCGCAATTAATGAATTTATCTTCAAGAAGAAGACAGCACTGAGTATCGATTTTGAGATCCCATTCATTATCTCAGCTAAATTCGTTGCCACGGCAACTTAACAAGAGCATGCTTAGATTCGAGGTTACCCACAAGAATTAGCAGTTGCTCATATTAATATCATGATGTTCCTCTCTTAGTCGTCGTCGACATTGCTTTTGAGGTGATGGTGGTTGTCGAATGTGGAGATGGTGGAGGTGGGACAGCACAGTGATGATTCCGTTTCCAGTGTCTAATTAAGTAAAATTATACATAAGCAATCAGTGTGACGCCCCATCCCCACGCCCGCCCCACCCACCCCTCTCCACACGAATCCCTGCACATTGCGCTGCAGTGTACATGGCCACCTGGTGCTTTATGCTGCTGGCGCGAACTCCAAGCATAGAAAAGCTTAGGAAACGGAGAGATGACTGCACAGGAAAGTCATCATCTACATTACCCTACAAAAGACCACCGACGGGCACCAGCCCCTCAAGCAGTTCTAGCCATGATGAATGTGGCGATTATGCATTTTCTTTGACTTCCCTTTTTCCTCTCAGGAAAACTTTGCTCGCTCGAAAGGACGCGGCCATAATTTGAAAACGCTGCGGGTAAAATGTTGGTAATGAAGGCGGCAGCACGAGCAGCGGTAAACAGCCATGCTTCCATCAAGCCATCGATCCCTTAATCTTCACGGGCAACGCGGCGGCTATGGAAAAGAGGATCCCGACTAAGTCGTAAATCTGAAAATTTTCCCCAGAAATTTGGGCTGTCTTGACAAGGAGTGTTTTTTTTGGTCACGAGAAAAAAAACAGACCCGGGAGACTCCTCGCGAAGGAAGAAGCCACGTCGTTTCTCTCCATTTTGGCATGCAGCCATAGGAACTGGCTCCCCCAGTCTCTGCTCTTGTACTTGCAGGGAACCCCGCTGAAGTTTTCCATTCTTTGTCGGAATAACTCGATACACGGAGCGTCTCATGGGTGAGACGCTCTTTTTCTATGCCCAAGATGTTTGCCTGGAGCAAAAACCGCATGGATTAAAAAAAGGGGGGGGGGGGGAGTGTTTTCCCTTCTTCATGATGGTCATGCTGACGACTCCCTCCGCCTTTCTCTGAAATGGAACGACTTTCGTTGCTGCAAACGGAAAAGAGAACCCTCACAAGAAGCAACGAGCCATTCAAATATTTTGACACTCTTGCCTCCTACAAATATATTCCAGTTCTTTTTCTTTTTCACGATACTTCAGAAAACTCATTGCTACAACAACAAAACTAAATTGTGATTGAAATGTGCAGTTTGTGGCTTCAGGCTTTGTGCTAAAAGTCTCTTTGACTGAATGAGAGACGGAGAAATGATTTTCCCCCCATTGCTTAGAGTTTTCCTTGAGTAATGCAAACAGTGGGATCTGACGTACCTCTCAGTTGCTAAGCAACAACATACATAACGATTCGACTTTGCTCTTCGTGTTTTCCAACCTTCAGAGCACCGATACAAAGCGCATGATGTGCGGGTCACTCTGAGTAGTGTGTGTTTGAAATGGCAGAAATAAGGGTGCACAAAATCAGTTTCAGGTGCGCCCCTTTTGATATACAATAATGAAGAAAATTATTTATTGCCTTGGCTAAATTTCAGGCACAACATCAGGGTATGGCAAAGTCTATCATATTAGAATTGGTATCCGCTCCAAGTAATTTTTAATTACATGTCTCCTGTCTTCAAATAATGTGTGCATGCGTGCGTGTATTCGTTGTGTGCATGCGTTATGTGAAGAGAGAGTATCTCAGAATCTTCGGCCCCTTAGTTAGTTGAAAAGAAGAGACTTCTATACTTTTCTCAACTGGACCCGTAATCTCATAGACTAAGAAAAGGTCAAGCAACGTAATAGTAAACGTTCACATCCTGAATAGAGATTTTCTAAACCGCAAGGTGGCTGTCATCGCATTAGAGTTGGTCAATGTCAAATGAACACATGAATAAATAATGACACATTGTTAGATCTGAAACAAGTCCTTTCGGGCAGCGGTGGCATACTGTAGCGAGGTCAGCCCTTGCGAGCAGCCACAAACCAGCAGCGGCTCGGACGCTCCACAGGGAGTGGAGGAGGTGCTGTCATCTGACTGTGAGCATCTTCACTCTCTGTCACTGTATTTGTTGTCTAGTGCCAGTGAGGTATTAAACATGCGGCCCAATGATCAGCGGGTAAAGTGTAAAGCAATTTGAGTCCCAGACAGGTGATCAGTCGCTATTTAAAACCACACCTTTACCTTTGCATTGTCCCTTTTAAGGAAGATTTGGCATGATATAAACTGGTCACGATATGAATTTCTATCCGTTCCTCAACAGCAGCTAAGGAAAACTTTTCCTGGAAAAAAACCGAGGGACAGAAAATATCCTGTCTCTCTGTCGGTCTGCCGGTCTGTCGGTCTGTCTGGTCTGGTCTGGTCTGGTCTTGTCTGTCTGTCTGTCTGTCTGTCTGTCTGTCTGTCTGTCTGTCTGTCTGTCTGTCTGTCTGTCTGTCTGTCTGTCTGTCTGTCTGTCTGTCTGTCTGTCTGTCTGTCTGTCTGTTTGTCTATCTGCCTGCCTGCCTGCCTGCCTGCCTGCCTGCCTGCCTGCCTGCCTGCCTGTCTGTCTGTCTGTCTGTCTGACGGTCGGTCGGTCGGTCTCTCTGTCTGTCTGTCTGTCTGTCTGTCTGTCTGTCTGTCTGTCTGTCTGTCTGTCTGTCTGTCTGTCTGTCTGTCTGTCTGTCTGTCTGTCTGTCTGTCTCTCTCTCTGTCTCTCTCTCTCTCTTTCTCTCTCTCTCTCTCTCTCTCTCTCTCTCTCTCTCTCTCTGACTAATCCCGAAAGAAGATAGTAGAAGTCTTTGTAAACCTCTCCAGAAACTGTGAAGAGGGGCACCATTCATTGTCTATTTTATCCACACTTTCTCCACTACGCTTGTCGCTCTGAGCTAAACCCTGGCCCTTCCTGTCTTCTTCTCAACCGCGGAACCACCAAGACAGCCTCATTTCTCTCAAGAACAGATTGGAAGAGGAGGCAGTCCAGGACAGCCGCAACGAGAGTGTTGCCACGTGGAAGGAGGATATCTGTTCAGCGCAAAGGCTGTAACTCCCCTTTGAGTCCTCTCTCGAGGGCAGCCATGTCTGCGGGCAGAACCATTGGTGGAGGTCCCTTGGCTGCACATCTGCATTCGCCAACCATGAGACCGTGCAGGCGTGAGGAGCAGCCCCGGAGATTGTCTGGCACGTGCAATTTCTCACTTCTTTAGCATGCATAGGGGAGGTAAGAAAATACAAGTTCCGGCACAGTAGCCTCCCTTGCTGACTGAAGAAAAGGCGCGAACAGTCCCAAAGGGCGCAAGAAAGCGAACTACCCCAGGATGAGACGTCGCTGGTCTTTAAAAAATGGATATGGGATCTTGACCCATGGCCAGACAAGAAGGGTTTTTCTTTTTTTTTCTTTTTTTTTGGGGGGGGTTGCCACTCCTGCTATCTGGCTAATGGCATTTAAGATAATTAACTAACTGTAGGAATAACACACATCTTCCCCTCCCACACTTGCCATGCAAATGAAATAAGTCTCTCGTTCGTCCCTTAGTACATCCGTTCGTTCGGTCGTTAACCTAAGTGCACGTGGGTGTGAACCAGAGAGAGAGAGAGAGAGAGAGAGAGAGAGGGGGGGGGCGGCCGGCCGGACGGACAGACACACAGATAGACACACACAGACAAACAGAGACGGAGAGAGACAGAAACAGAGATGGAGAGAGGCAGAGAGAGAGACAGAGACAGAGACACAGAGAAAGTGCAAGGCATATAAAGATGGGAAATACACTCCAAAGAACAAGCACTCCAGCATCAATGAAGATCACCACAAGGCACCACCCCAGAACGTCACGAGTTTCATCATTCTGCCTGTAGAGTGCACCTTCGCCAGTAATAACATGTCTTCCGAGTAGGAAAACCCCTACAAAGGAGATCAGATGACAGACAATGTAAAACTATAATTAAGAAGATCATTATCTCATTGTTAAAACAAACACCAAACAAACAAGCCCGAAGCTAAGAAAAGTGAAACCAATTAAAGCCTGAATAGTGCCAGGTTCAGCCAACACTGCAAGACTGCCATCTACAGACATCTCCAAGGACACATCATAAAAGGAGCTCTGAGACTGCATGGAACTGCAGCTCATCGTTTCCGTCAGAGTAATTATCGTTCAGCGAGTCGGCGGAAACGTCTACTCTTTGATCTGTCCTACATGGACCCTGCGAGTCCCAGGAGATAATGGTCTGCAGGAATCGCTGAATGATCAGCGGTCTTCAGCTCTTCTCGCCTGGCTTCGTGCATCACACTTCACAGCGACAAGTCCCGTGGAAAGTCAGCAAGGTTCACTGGAGGTCCGTGTCTGCCAAACGTTCTCAGCTTCATGTGGTATTTTTAAGTGATTGTTGAGAGAATCGATAGTGTAGAAATTTCAAGTACGTGTGCGTGCTTGCGCGCTTGCCTCTGTGTGTGTGTGTGTGTGTGTGTGTGTGCGCGCGCTTGTGTGTGCACTCGTGCGTGCGTGGGTGTGTGCGTGCGCGCGCGTGCTTATGTGTGTGTGACCAAGTTGTTTACCAAGCTTACTTTAGTAACCTTTCCATACCCATCTCTGGGACTTTCTTTCTCATATTTTCCGTTCGATGTGTTTGACCTGACAACAATCTAATCTGTTTAACTGTGACAAACTTTTTGCTTGCAAGGATATTTTCCTGTGTCCGTAATGCAATAACCACTGTGATGCTTTTCCAGGATTCCTGTTCAACTAATCGCCAAACTTATTTCGCGCCTTCACCCCTAAAGTCCACTATGCTTCTTTTCTGGCGCAGCACACTCGAGTGCGCTCTCTGAGAATTATGGCCGGCACGTCATCCGTGCCCTGGGCACTTTCTTCACAGACCGAGACCCACACGGTACGCTAGCTCCAGTCCTTTTGAAGTTGTGTGGCTTCAGTGATTTTTTCTCTGCCCTTCCTCAGCTGGACGCACTTGAAGCATGTTTTGCCAGGCTGCACGCGCCCATGCAGCAAAAGCTCGCTCTCCCTGGATCGCCGTCCTCCATCTTCTTCGCCAGCCCAGGGATGAATTCCTGCTTCAGTCCCCTCGTGGGGAGGCGAGTGCAGCAAAGAAGAGGAAGGGGTGCATGCGTCAAGCCATTGCCATGCAAAGACAATCTTCCCGCGCTTTCTTGCCCCGCGCCCGGAGTCCTGGACTCATCAGGATGGGCTCAGCGAAGGAGGGACCGGTATCGGCGCAATTTTCCACCTCGATTCATGCCCCGATCCCCCGCCCCGCCCGCAGTCCCACGCCAGCCTCGTAAAAAAAACTCCTCCTCCTGGAATCATCGCAAGACAAACAGTGTGATTGGGCCGGGGAGATACGGCCCAGAAATCAAAACGAATCCGCTGCCCCTCACCGCTGCCAGACGTCGGGCCGCGACTGAGAGGGAGGGAACGAGAGGGCGGCAAGTAGTGTCCGACGATGACCGCGCTCTGTTTGAACAGAGCAATGGGAAGAGCGAGCTCCGGCAGTCGATGGAGAAGGGAGGTGTCCCGGAGCGACCGAGTCTTTTCGTGTCCACATCGCCAGAAGAGCTCCCCCGCCATTCTCTACGGCAAGTCGGACAAGAGTAGTCTCCCCTGCAGTCAAAGCCGCACTTCAACATGGCGGCGACGGAGCAGTGAAAGGAAGGCTGATGGGACTGAAAGGGAAGCGGCTTGCGATATGCGCTCTGTCCACAAGCCGTGGCGAAGATATGCGCTCCGACAACGAGGGCTGAATAATTCACTAGGTCTCGGGCCAAGAATCGCACTAGAGACGATGGGCACCACTTCCGGTACTCAGACCCGCGGCCCGGAAATGAACGACACGTGATTTGTGAGAAAGAGGTCAACCGCAGAGACCTGCTTGAAGACCGCGGTCCAACAACGGGTGGCACGGCTTTCCTGTGGAGCATAGAGAAGTGGCTCTACGAACGCAGAACAGCCTGTTCCGAAAGTTGCTTAGTCTTTTCCAGAAGCCAAAAACCTTACTACTGGTCTACAAAATGAAGAGGAAAAAGGTTGTCCGCAAATAGGTATACATAGTCGTAGGTGAATGAATATTTTTATGCAACCCAAAAATCGTTACAGGCAATAGTTGTTTCACCGAGAATCCATTTAGAGACTCCATGGTAATGAATCAAAGACACGGATTTCCAGGGTGGACATAGAAAGACAGAACTGATGAAATATCAATAAGGAAAACCAGGACTCTCGATCGAGGGGAACTGCTCTTCACAAAGAGACAGACTGTCTCCGTGTGAGGAAATTCCATAAACAATTCAACAACAACTTGCCAGTAAAAGAGCGAGTTCGACTGCACGAATCGACCACTAAAGGAAGAACTGAACAGAAGTAATGCTGACTTACCTTTCTGGGGAATGTCGGGCGGCTGGAACGGAATATCTGCAAGAAAGAAAGGAAGATGTTACACTTTACGATTCCTTTTAAATAACATAAATATGGAGGGAGGGGAGAGAGAAGGGAGGGAGAGGAGAGGGAGGGGGGAGGAATCAGCTTTTGCCTCAATCCTAACCACTGGGACTCTTTGCCATCTATTGTCTTTTTTTCCACCACAGTCTCACCAGAACTTGATTCGCTCACACTAACCTCTCTAATCTGACCATTAATCCTCCGAGCCATTCATCAAGCGTTCACTTTCATGGACACACCGAATCAAGCCGCCTTTTCTCTCGCTTTCTGTACTGCTCTTACGATGTCAGCAAACACGGTGGATTCCTTCATTCCCTTGATAGGCATTGAACTTGCACTTCGTCTCATGACCACTCATCTTCACTGTCTCCTCACTGCACAATCATCCATCCATCCATCCTTCCTTCCATCCATGCATCCATCCATCCTTCCTTCCATCCATGCATCCATCCATCCATCCATTCATCCATCCATCCATCCATCCATCCATCCATCCATCCATCCATCCATCCATCCATCCATCCATCCTTCCTTCCTTCCATCCATCCATCCATTCACCCATCCATCCATCCATCCATTCATCCATCCATTCATCAATCCACCTATCGATCTATCTATCCACCCATTCATCCACTTGTCAATCCATCCTCTTACCCATTCATCCATCCAACCATTCATCCATCCATCCATCTATCCTTCCGTCTGTCCAACCGCTTTTCTTTCAATCACTCCCTTTGCCGACTTATCCATTCCTCCTCTCATCCAACTATCTATCCATACATAACATTCATCGAATCGCAATTCAGTCAATCAATATTTTTCGAAGGCTTCTGTGACAAAGTCAATACGGGCGTCAAGGTCTGAGAGCCCTTTTCTGCGTGCGTTACATGGCAACAGTAAAAACGCCAGTATCTTGAGATGGCTGCAAAGTCTCCTCTACACCTCTCAGATTCTATAAGAAAATTTCCGTCAAACCCATTCATCGAAGAAGAAAAAAAGTGTGAAATACGTCACAGACATCCAGAATAGATTGCAAGCAAGTTTCATGTTGCTTCAGGCCACAAAACATCATCCTGATCCCAAATCACACGGCAGCGAGGTAAGGTTTTCGTCCAGCGTCATGTAGATGAGGCATCCTATCATCGTCTTCCCCATGGACCTAAGATGTCGTGTTCCTGTTTGCGAACAGCTCGGCGCTGATAGCAGCTACCGATGAAGGCAGGTCTCTACTGATTATGAGGGAGACTTTCTTTCGGTACACCACAAGAGGTCCATTAGCTCAAAGCCGTGGGATCTTCTCAGTGTTCAATCTCTAAATAGAACGAGAAGCTCTAGACGCCCGCTCGCTCAGCTGATGCCCTGGTGATGCAAGCCAAGCTGATGTGATCATCAACCGTCTCAACTATCCATTCATATCAGATGCTTCCCTTGCTTATCCACAAGCGCCTATGCAAATCTAAGTATTAAGTACGAATAATGTCGTTAAACATCTTGACGTCACAGGTTCTAACTGGAGTTATCTCCCCCGAATTTCTGACGTCACGGCGATATCGTGAGATCAGACGAGAATTCTCGGGGGCTGCTGGAGAAATAGGTTTTTTCGCTTTGACTTCAGGTTTTCCTCGTTGCCCCCAATTCCAGGATTACCGAAGCAAGTGGGGCGAGAATTTGTCACATACAGGCCTGGGCAGTCTGGAAAAATTTGACATGGATAGAAAGGCTAGGCCGGCAAGACGTACGGTGCCGATCGCTGCA
>JAWQFJ010026220.1:20000-25000 GCA_034096865.1 Theodoxus fluviatilis | reverse complement strand
AAGTGATCTTCATTATCAGTGACTGTACAAAATACACACTTAACATTTAAGTGGTGTCGATTTACAAACTGCTGATTTGTCTGCAGAATGTTGATTCCAAAGCGAAATCTAACAAATGCATCTCGAAACGTTTTAATAGTAAGGGTAAACAGGTACTCTTCAAGACCAAAATAACTTTTGTGTAATGAGTACCAGTGGTACCTAGAACTCGTTGTGCATTTGTCATGCCATGTTTGTCGCCAACAGTCTTTAAGTCTTTGCTTAAATTGATTCAAAAAGACACTTTTGTTGCCAACACCTTCATTAAGCCATACGTGGGAAAAACCTGACTGGCACAGGCATTTTAATTGTTTTTTACCCAGTTAGCATTATTTGAAATATTAGCATTCTTTAACATGATGTATGCTTGTTTTGGGAGACTTGCCTCTCTTTTACTCCACCAGTTCTTGTGATTTTTGTGATTAATTGCCTTTTATAGCCTACAAAGGCTTATAGACCATAAAAGCTCATTTGATTAAGTTAAGTTCAATTCAGATACTTTAATTAACGCGAGTACGCTTGATACAATAAATGGCCAGCTTCCAGTTGCTCTCCAAAAAAAACAAGACAAATCTCTCTCTCTCTCTCTCTCTCTCTCTCTCTCTCTCTCTCTCTCTCTCTCTCTCTCTCTCTCTCTCTCTCTCTCTCTCTCTCTCTCTTTCACTCTCTCTCTCTCTGTCTCTGTCTCTGACTCTATATGTCTCTGTCTCTATTTGTCTCTCTCTATCTGTATCTATCAGTCTCTGTCTCTGTCTCGCTCTCTCTCTCTGTCTCTGTCTCTCTCTCTCTGTCTCTCTCACTCTCTCTCACTCTCTCTCTCACTCTCTCTCTCTCTCTCTCTCTCTCTCTCTCTCTCTCCTTCTACGCCCCTTCCTCTATCTCCGCTTCACTCCATCGCGTTTTCTCTCACATCCCAGCCCTTACCCCCTTCCCTTACCCCCCCAACCCCACTTAACCCCTTCTCTTAACCCCCTCTCTTAAACCCCTCACCTTCATCCCTCACCTTAACCCATTCCCACTCCTCTCATTCATCATCTAGTCAAAAACACTTCGCAATATGTGAAGGTCTTTTTTTTTCTTTCTCCTCTTATTTTGTCGTTTGTTAATCGGCCTTGACCCATCGACACTCCGGCTACTTCTCCCAAACAGAATACCTTGCGGCAATGGCCGGGGAAGAGTTCACCAGAGGTCATATGGTAATTAGCAGCGCAGCCATGATCGTAGGTTACACAACTTCCGGTGCTATATGTTGGAGTATGTTTCGGGTCTGTGTCGGGGCAGTTGTTGTTGCTGCTGCTGTTAATGTCGCCGTTGTATTTGTTGCTTCCGCTACAGCTGCTGCTGTTAATGACGATGATGGGGAGGAGACGAAGGAGAATAACATTAATGATCATGTAGTCGTCGTTGTCGTCGTAGTCGTTGTTTGTCTCAGTTGCTGCTAGCCATAACGTGGGCAATGAACAGCAGGTAAAAATATATGCTTGTATTTTCCAGGGATTTTTCTACGGGCAAATTTCCTTTTCTCCGAGCTTCTGAATCTACAAACTTTGACCCAAGTCAATGACTGGCAATCAGTTCCAGGTAGCTTCTGTTCCAGCCCTAGACATATGGTTGGATGGATGGATGGATGGATGGATGAATGGATGGATGGATGGATGGATGGATGGATGGACGGATGGATGGGTGGATGGATGGATGAATGTAAGACCATTGAGCACGAAATTCACGAAAATAGTTTAGCGTATGTGTGAATCAAGTCACAATGTCCCTAATCGTTCGCCTCTTACGAATCGCATAGGGAGACTCCTTATAGACCAAGCGTTCCCGTCTGACACCACTGACTGACTTACGTTGACCCATTCCGACAGTGTGCAATCAGGAAACAGCGTGCCTGCGCCGTGGCCAAACAATCTTAGCAACTTGTAGCTATTCTCGTCTTAGGAACCGTGTATAGAGAGAGATGAGGTGGGTCTTTTCTTTCTGGGAACTCACAGGGACGTCTCTCAACTGGTGGCTGCTAAAACATAAACATCCGGGTAAGAGCAGTCATTCCTCTCTTTTCTTTGACCAGCGCTTGTAGATTCACAGTCATACATCGAATTGAGTGTGTTGAACGAATGATGCTCTAAACGGATTTAAAACGCGATTACAGAAAGTGGGTAGAAAAAGGAGGGAAGGAGAACCCGTGCAACATCTTGCCAACGCATGCACAATACACAGCATGGGCAGAAATGAACAGCACCTGCACATTCTTCAACTAGCAAGAGGAGGACATGTGTCCATAACGAAATGGAAACAATGATCGAACAAAACAGTACCCAGCCACCAGACTCATCTGCAACACATACGATAGTATTGATGTTCAGTGCCAGGAGAGTCCTGTGGGTTTCACAACCGTGCAGTTCTCTTTCACCTGGGTCGCCTCCCTCTCTACATTTGCTTTTTCTTCAACGATTTTCTGCTCGGCCGTCGGAGCCCTAAATGTCAAGCGTGTAATGTGACTGATTTCTCCATCTGAAAGCAGTCGCAAACATTAGAACGGAGAAACTATCCCTTTCTCACGAACCATACGAAACTCTACAAGCCTATATAGAACTACAAAGCAGTGAAAGTCGGTTCTCTCGTTCAATCGATCGTTGAAGCGTTGGATAGGGAACTATTCTTATCCACTCGACGGGACTGGCCGTATGTTTCCTTACAACGTTGGAAAGAACTGGAAGTAAAGCGCTTTGTCATGTCATAAACAAAACAACTTCCTTTTTGAGCATGTCATTTGAAAACACTTGCGTCTGCATCGTTAACGTGAAGGAAATGAACCCAAGCTCTCTAAAGCAGGCAACATTTCTCCATAGAAATCAACGTCTCTCTCTCTCTCTCTCTCTCTCTCCCTCTCTCTCTCTCTCTCTCTCTCTCTCTCTCTCTCTCTCTCTCACACACACACACACACACACACACACAAACTTTGCCGTGTAGGTCGTACCCTATAAGTGGAAGAGTTTGAACTTCATCCAATTATCCTTTGGCGCGACGTTGAGAGGCGTGGCATACACGACACTCGTGCAACTCCTTTGTTTAAATGTGTATTCACAAAGAACAGTCATGACTGCGCACTCTGCATTCAACAGTAATCGCTAGACAAGAATCATCCAGACAAGATGGCTGTGAACATTATCTCCATAGGGTCAAGAGCATACCTGACTGTACATGTACTGAACTCATTGAAACGAGCGAACCAACGTAGACGTCCATTCGTGTAAGATCGTGAGTACATAATGCAGGTCTTTAAGTGATCGAGCACCAGGAAATGGATACAAAAATATTGCTGTTCATTTAGGGAACACAGCCCTGTAACATAAGTTGGGGTCAACCAGGGGCATTTTCTGTTTTAGGTTATTTTCTGCCTCTTATCCTTCTGCAATTCATCTGTTGCCGATACACTATGCAAATTATCATTATAATAACGTAGACATGACTGTTATTAGCCCAACTCCAGGGGGGAGAAAGGTTATTAGAGTTCAATTTTCCCAACTAAGTCTTGTTCCTCAGTGAGATGACTCCTACTCATACATCACTGTGATGTTCATTCTCTCTACTCGCTTCCTGTGGTGGATCTTTCCGTGTAACGTCCTCTGACTAAGAATGGAAAACGAATCCGTGCCATAAACAGAATGTGAAGCGCCAAACGTATCCTTGCGTAGCAATTTTCTCCAAAAATGCATTTCACTGCCATGTTTATTCGAATAGTAGTCACTTCCAGAAATTTTCAGATACAAACATAATTTTATACGGTTGGAAACCCTAAACTCCCACCTTTAAAAAGAATAACTCGAAATCGTCAAAACCCGACGTATGACTCCTTTTGTGGTGCTCAGTCATAAAGGCCTGTTGTGGCCGATGACGCTCTGGCCTTCAAAGCCTTTCATTTGCAACAAAGCAAAGTACGTATGGCGGAGCTGACATTTTAAAATCCCGGTTAAATTTACGGGCACCAACTTTTTTTCGCTTCCGTTATTGCGCGCTCCCCTTTTCCTGCGAACCAAATGAGGGAAAGATCGAATCAGTGCTAGAGGCAGGTAGGAAAAAGGAAAATTATCTGACACTTGCAATTCTACAGGAGTTCTGGCTGAAGGCATTCCTTGCGGAGAAAAGTCATAGCGAAAAAAAAGCTGCTGGGGTAACTGTTGGTTTTGAAAGCAGCGAGTTCTCAATGATCGGTCTCAGACAGTCGCTTGACGTCGTAAATAGTGCTGGTATTCATAAAGACAGCTGGTTCCTGCGAAGATGAACAATAGCTGCCTGGCTGTATCAAGTGTTGTGAATTCCCATGCCATTTGTCGCCAGCACAGGGTTTTTTCAACCGCCACATATTTTTCGACCTGGCCTAATAATTATAAAAAGGGCCTGCACTTAATCGACGAGGTTACATGGTGGACAGCAACATATCGCATTCGGTAAAAACTTGTCAGTAAAAGACCAATTCAAATCTGGGGTGTGTGGGTGCTCTCTCTCTCTCTCTCTCTCTCTCTCTCTCTCTCTCTCTCGCTCTTTCTCTCTTCACTGAGGTTTGGACTAGCGGAGTGTCAATGCACATGCCAAAGGCACCCAGCAAAAGACAAAGACACAACACATCCTGATGCGGTGGAGAAAAGGAGATTTTTTTGAAAGAGTGAAGTCGACGACTGATCTCACGCGGCACGCAACAAATGAAGCAAAGTCGCGTCAAATGTCGAATCCTCTTGTAAGCAAGGGCAGGGAGAGGTTAAACTGCCCTGTATCTTTACGACGCAGTTGGAAGCAAGATAGAGCACGACAGCATTCCATAGCGTGAGATTCATGGCGTTACATTGGATGAGAAAGTGGGGGCAAAAGGAGTTACGATAGCACTGAAAATTTTTCAGCAGCTTCAGATCAGAGGATGCTTTGTGACAGTAATATTCAAAGATTTTTACTCGCAAAACTAG
>JAWQFJ010026220.1:0-15000 GCA_034096865.1 Theodoxus fluviatilis | reverse complement strand
ACATCCCACTACAGTCTACACCACACAACTGTCCCCATCACACAACAGTCTACATCGCTGTGAATCTACACTACAGTCCACATCACACTACAGTCCACACCACACTACAGTCTACATCACACTATAGCCTACGCCACACTACAGTCCACACTACAGTCCACACTACAGTCCACACTACAGTCCACACTACAGTTCACACTACAGTCCACACTACAGTCCACACTACAGTTCACACTACAGTCCACACTACAGTCCACACTACGGTCCACACTACAGTCCACACTACAGTTCACACTACAGTCCACACTACAGTCCACACTACAGTCCACACTACAGTTCACATCACACTACAGTCCACACTATAGTCCACACTACAGTCCACACTACAGTCCACACTACAGTTCACATCACACTACAGTCCACACCTCACTGCAGTTCACACCACACAACAGTCTACACTACAGTCCACACCTCACTGCAGTTCACACCACACAACAGTCTACACTACAGTCCACACCTCACTGCAGTTCACACCACACTACAATCTACACAGCACCACAGTCTACAACGCACTACAGTCTACTCAGCACTAAACTCTAAACTACACTACAGTTCACACCACACTACAGTCTACATCACACTACAGCCTACGCCACACTACAGTCCACACTACAGTCCACACTACAGTCCACACTACAGTCCACACTACAGTCCACATCACACTACAGTCTACACCTCTCTACAGTCTAAACTACACTACAGTTTACACTACAGTCCACACCACACTATGGACCACACCTCACTACAGTTCACACCACACTACAGTCTACACCAAACCACAGTCTACGTCACTATACAGTCCACACTACAGTCCACATCACACTATGGACCACACCTCACTACAGTTCACACCACACTACAGTCTACACAGCACTACAGTCTACACCAAACCACAGTCTACGTCACTATACAGTCCACACTACAGTTCACATCACACTACAGTCCACATCACACTACAGTCCACATCACACTACAGTCCACATCACACTACAGTCCACATCACACTACAGTCCACATCACACTACAGTCCACATCACACTACAGTCCACCCCTCACTACAGTTCACACCACACGTTAGTCTACACTTCACTACAGTCTACATAGCAGAACAGTCTACACCGCACTACAGTCTACACGTCACTACAGTCTACACGTCACTACAGTCTACACATCACTACAGTCTACACCGCACTACAGTCTACACGTCACTACAGTCTACACTGCACTACAGTCTACACTGCACTACAGTCTACACTGCACTACAGTCTACACTGCACTACAGTCTACATAGCACTACAGTCTACACCGCACTACAGTCTATACCGCACTACAGTCTACATAGCACTACAGTCTACACCGCACTACAGTCTACACTGCACTACAGTCTACACTGCACTACAGTCTACACATCACTACAGTCTACACTGCACTACAGTCTACACCGCACTACAGTCTACACTGCACTACAGTCTACACTCACTACAGTCTACATACAGTCTACACCGCACTACAGTCTACACTGCACTACAGTCTACACTGCACTACAGTCTACACATCACTACAGTCTACACCGCACTACAGTCTACCCTGCACTACAGTCTACACTGCACTACAGTCTACACTGCACTACAGTCTACACCGCACTACAGTCTACACCGCACTACAGTCTACACATCACTACAGTCTACACTGCACTACAGTCTACACTGCAGTACAGTCTACACGTCACTACAGTCTACACTGCACTACAGTCTACACCGCACTACAGTCTACAGAGCACTACAGTCTACATAGCACTACAGTCTACACATCACTACAGTCTACACCGCACTACAGTCTACACCGCACTACAGTCTACACATCACTACAGTCTACACCGCACTACAATCTAAACTGCACTACAATCTACACTGCACAACAGTCTACACCGCACTACAGTCTACACCGCACTACAATCTAAACTGCACTACAGTCTACACTGCACTACAGTCTACACTGCACAACAGTCTACACTGCCCTATAGTCTACACTGCACTACAGTCTACACTCCACTACAGTCTACACTGCACTACAGTCTACACTGCACTACAGTCTACACCGCACTACAGTCTACAGAATACTACAGTCTACACTGCACAAGAGTCTACACAGCACTACAGTCTACACCGCACTACAGTCTACAGAATACTACAGTCTACACTGCACAACAGTCTACACAGCACTACAGTCTACACTGCACTACAGTCTTCACTGCACTACAGTCTACACTGCACTACAGTCTACACCGCACTACAGTCTACAGAATACTACAGTCTACACTGCACAACAGTCTACACAGCACTACAGTCTACACTGCACTACAGTCTACACCGCACTACAGTCTAAACTGCACAACAGTCTACACTGCACAACAGTCTACACCGCACTACAGTCTACAGAACACTACAGTCTACACTGCACTACAGTCTACACTGCACAACAGTCTACACTGCACAACAGTCTACACCGCACTACAGTCTACACTGCACTACAGTCTACAGAACACTACAGTCTACACTGCACTAAAGTCTACATAGCACTACAGTCTACACTGCACTACAGTCTACACTGCACTACAGTCTACACATCACTACAGTCTACACAGCACTACAGTCTACACCGCACTACAGTCTACACATCACTACAGTCTACACATCACTACAGTCTACACATCACTACAGTCTACACTGCACTACAGTCTACACCGCACTACAGTCTACACAGCACTACAGTCTACACTGCACTACAGTCTACAGAACACTACAGTCGACACTGCACTACAGTCTACATAGCACTACAGTCTACACTGCACTACAGTCTACACTGCACTACAGTCTACACATCACTACAGTCTACACAGCACTACAGTCTACACCGCACTACAATCTACACTGCACTACAGTCTACACTGCACTACAGTCTACACTCCACTACAGTCTACAGAATACTACAGTCTACACTGCACTACAGTCTACACTGCACTACAGTCTACACTGCATCACAGTCTACACTGCACTACAGTCTACACTGCACTACAGTCTACACTGCACTACAGTCTACACAACACTACAGTCTACAGAACACTACAGTCTACACAGCACTACAGTCTACACTGCACTACAGTCTACACCGCACTACAGTCTACACTGCACTACAATCTACACATCACTACAGTCTACACAACACTACAGTCTACACTGCACTAAAGTCTACCCTGCACTACAGTCTACACAACACTACAGTCTACACAGCACTACAGTCTACACTGCACTACAGTCTACACCGCACTACAGTCTACACAACACTACAGTCTACACTGCACTACAGTCTACACTCCACTACAGTCTACACTGCACTACAGTCTACACTGCACTACAGTCTACACTCCACTACAGTCTACACTGCACTACAGTCTACACAACACTACAGTCTACAGAATACTACAGTCTACACTGCTCTACAGTCTACACTGCACTACAGTCTACACAACGCTACAGTCTACAGAACACTACAGTCTACACTGCACTACAGTCTACAGAACACTACAGTCTACACTGCACTACAGTCTACACTCCACTACAGTCTACACAGCACTACAGTCTACACTGCACTACAGTCTACACTGCACTACAGTCTACACAACACTACAGTCTACACTCCACTACAATCTAAACTGCACTACAATCTAAACTACACTACAGTCAACATCACCCTACAGTCAACACCATACTACATAGTCTACACTACGCTATGCACTTTTCACTACACTGAACCAAGCATGGACGGATGAAGGAAACTGTATGGTCTCTCAGTCTTTGTAGACTATGTGCGAGCCTTATGCACACAAATCACTGGTATTCGCTGGAATACGAGCAAGTCCAGACTTCATTTCCTAAGTCAATGACCTTTTACCCGTGGCGTACTCAGATGTGGATGGTCTGACCGACGGGGCAAAGTACAAGTCATCCGGTGACGCGGGTCACGTGTCCATGAGTGTTTGATGAGAAATTAACGGAGCGCGGCCATTATAGCCAGCACTCCCCTGGGATTCATTCAGCTCGACGTGACGTCACGCCATTGGAGGTGGGCAGACTATGGGAGCAGTGTGAATGGAAAAGGGGGAAAGGGTGGAAGAGAACGAATAAATGAATAAAATGTTACTGCCTATCAGCCTTTGTAGGCTAATAAGGGCCATTGACCACGAACTCACTAGAGCTGGTTAGAGTAAGAGCAACTCAAGTCTCGATTTCCCGAGTATTTCAGATTTTTCAAGTCACGGGGTGAAAGGTTAAAAGACTGTCCTTGACATGGGGGATTGATGCTCTGTATTCAAGAGCAGTGAAGACTCTGACTTTCTTATCACCCTGTCATGTGTGGCAGGAACTTCCAAACTGAGTCTCTCTGATACTCTAGTCCGATTCAGATACAGCAGGATTTGCACGGGATGAATGATAATTTGCTGCTCATATCATAATTTGACAACTTTTCCCCTCAGCTTTTACAACTATCGTCACAGACTTGTGAGGGAAAGTACCATATAGGACATCGCACCACGGTTGATTATTGGTTACGTATCTTTCAAAAAAGACGAATTGGGGCTTTTTGAGATGAACGTATTTGAATCGGAAGATCTAGTGCAAAATTATACGAACTGAATTGCGCATCCTCGGGACTCAACATTTCGAAAACAAAGTGAAGACTCTGCCAGAATAAGACATTGTCGGTAATTTTTCGTAAATATCAATATACCACCCTCATTAAAACGCACGCAAAAATAGTTTTGTAGGCTGAAGATCGCCTCAATTCTTCAGGTACTCTTACAAAACGGTACTCATATACATGTATATCAGTTTGTAATAAGATATAAAATACGACAACTGGGCCCCCAACCCACTAGCGTGGACTATAGCTCAATTTCGTCCAAGGACATGATTCGATTCCTTCTGTGGTGCGGGATAACATTTAAGGAGAAACACCTCATTTATCGCCTGTATCATTTTAATGAAAAGGTGACAATGTAATATGAAGGCATGAAGTGAACAGTTATGCCTCGAAATCATTCCCTTATCATACGATTAGCAGGTGAAAAAATATCACCTATGCAGTGTATGTCTGGATGTTTTGTTTAAAGACAATATTTGCGGTAGGCGAATTTCACTTTGCCTCATGGCACCTCTAATAAAAGTGGTGTCGATAAGCTCTGCAACATCATTCATTGGCAGTATTAACTGGATGGTTACAAGGCATTCAGTTTTCCTCATAAACACATCCATAAGGGAATTCAATAATCATCAAAAAGGAAATGTGCACCTCTTGGCGTGTTTCGTCGAAGCATGCAGTTGCAGCATGGATACTCCTTTCTCTTTCATGTCCTTTCTACACGAGAAAGTCGCATTATACGTTGCCATGCCTTTTAGCACTGACGCAACACAACAAACAATTCTGTGTAATACTCACGTCACTTGAAGTCAGATGGTGCAACACACAATCTCATGCATGATCATATTCTTGTGAATTGCCTTAATGCAAATAAAAGTATACTGTTTGTATATTAGCTTACAAATTTCCTATTACACTAATTCAAACTAACCTTTACAGAGACGTGCGAGGTGCTGAGACGAAATGAGAAGTGATAGTACCATCTTTGGTACTACGAGTATCTACTACCTCGTAATGGAGGAAAACTGAATTTCAATGTGTGTATTCACCAGCGCAATTCAAAACTTTTATTCGAGAGTAATTTTAGGTCAAAGTTATCGTATAATCCCTTCATTAGTCTTAACCCACTAGGTCCTAGACTTTTGGGGCCTACTCCAGTAGCTAAGTTAGGGGCTGATATTTACATATAATGCATGTATTATAAATATCAAAATGGAAACGTTTGTGCGTTCAACAGAGGTTCAGAGGGTAAGAGACGCGCCTGTTAAAAAAAGAATGACAGGGGCCATCGAGTGAATAAGGAACTAGGTCACTTTACAATGATTGAGGAGAGTGATTCTAAATTGCTGGGTTTCCCCCCTGAGGACAATTAGGGGGCAATGAAATCCTTTACACGTTATCGTCCCTTCAAAATCTCGGGAAACAGTAGTGAAGCGGATATGCGCATTTCCAAATAGGCAGCCATCAAAGGCCGCGGTTAGCGGAGCGTATAGGGAGTAAATGGAGTTCCCATCAGGAGCGGAATAAAACGCAATCAACAACAGAGCCACACGCACAGGGCTTCCGCCGGAAGTCATGGAGTGAAGTCACAAGCACGGGGTAGTCTGGCTCGGATGTAACCAGATTAAAAAACCTGATATATGCGGAGAGGGAGATGGAGAGAGGGAGAGGGAGAGAGAGAGAGAGAGAGAGAGAGAGAGAGAGAGAGAGAGAGAGAGAGAGAGAGAGAGAGAGAGAGAGAGAGGTGGGGGTGGTATACACACACACACACACACAACACACACACATACAAGCACACACACACGTATGTATACACACAGAGAGCTACAAAAACACACACAGAAACACTTTGAGACAAACGCACATCATTTCAGACAGACAGACAAACACAGTCACAAAAAGAGAAACACACACACACATACACACACACACACACACACACACACACACACACACACACACACACACACACACACACACTCATCGAAACACAGACACTGAGAGAGAGAGAGAGAGAGAGAGAGAGAGAGAGAGAGAGAGAGAGAGAGAGAGAGAGAGAGAGAGATGGTGAAGCTTTCAACACGATCACATCTTTGTAGTTCAGCTTGCAAAAACCGATGTTGCACTTTCCAGATTCCTGTTAATGCTGCTGAAACGCGACTAATCATCAACAATCTAAATGGGTTTCTCGGACACAGCTGCAAACAGTCACAGGCGAAATGGAGACAGAACCGAAGTCCATGCCAATGTTAGACAAGCACAAATGGGTAAACTGAACCTGCTGATGCAGGGGGCGTGTGTCAATACTAAAAGCTGGGTTAATAAAGAAACAGCAGACGATAATTCTCTGTCGCACACAAGACACATATTCACATGATGCAGACAGTGAGATAGAAGGCATCTGACGACGTACAATTCCCCTCTGAAGAGAAACATGAGATCTCCCTGTGTGCTGGTGGCGAGAAACACGCCCACGGCGTCTCCCTACGCGAGTCGAAAGAGGCAAATGACTGGGGAAATCGTGAACTGACTTGTTCTTACTCTAGTCAGCTCTTGCGATTTCCGTGGTTAATGGTCTTACATAGCCTCCAAAGGCTGATGGCCGTAAAGCTTAATTCCATCCATCCGTGTGTCCGTTAGTCCATCCATCCATCCATGCAACCATCCATGCATTCATGCATCCATTCCTCCTCCGTCCGTCCGTCCGTCCGTCCGTCCGTTTGTCCGTCCATCTATCCGTCCATCCATCCGTCCATCCATGCATGTATCCATCCCCCCACCCTTCCATCTATATAATGCCCCTCTGGAAAACGCAGGCACAGAAAGCAACCCAAACAGAAAGGAGACACACGCCGCACCAAACACCACCAGTCCTTCGGCGCCGAGTCACGCATCTGGGTCTCCAAGACAAAAATCACCACAGTGGCACCACGTGCGTTCTCCACCCACCCTGGAGCGGAGGCCCCCACCCACCTTGCTGGACGAGGCGCATGTAGAGGGTGATCATTACCACCGCCAAGCCACACCAGAAGGCCCCAAACAGCAGGCACAGCAACAGCAGCTTGTTGGCCTTGACACACCGTCGCACGTTCTCCTTTACCCCCAAGGGGGCCCGCACGACCATGACCTTCATGGCTGATCCCTCCAAGGCAGAGGTCGAGGTCAACTGATTCGCGGGGTCACGCCGGTTTTTGTTTGGTGAAGTGTTCCTCGAGGAAAAGGGCAACACTGGAGTGCCTTGGGCACGAGTCAATGGCAAGCAGCAGGTTTTTTCTGTTGTTGCGTGGACGTGAATTGAAGTAACAAGATAGCTGGTTCAAGTCTCCGAGTGAATAAACATTCGTGATATCTGAATGATCACCTCAAATGCAGTCTTATCTTGTCCAGTAACACAAGCATGTAGACAGGGAGTGGCATAATGAAGAAGATGTGGTGACAACTCTTTTAAAGTCTCATACGACAGGAGACTGAGGCGGGAAAAAGGACTTTGGCTACTAAGGCAGTCCCAATCCTTTAGACAAGAGACAGACACTTCAAAGAAAAAACTCCACACGTGACAGGCGACTGGCACCTCCACACGTCAAAAAAACAGAGCTCGCCGCATTGACAAGTAAACAAGACGGCCGCCTGAGGGCAACGTCTTCCAATTTCGGGTCAAGTCAAAGTCAGCCCCAGGTAGGTGGCAGGGAACACTACTACCATCCACTCGGCTTGCTCCAGGCCGGCTTCAAGACGACAGGACTCCTTCCTCTCCGCTGCTGCTGGAGGGGGAGAAGCCGTTGCAGCCGGGGGTGTGCAGCCGTGTTTCAACAGGGAAATACAGGAAGCCCCTCAGTGCAGGCGCGCACAGAAGCGAGGAGCAGCCAATGGGAATGATCGCTTCAGACCGAGGCTCCTTACGTCAAAGCGGAAAAAATACGACTGTCTCCCAGCTACCAACATAAGCGCAGGCGCGGTGCAAACACACGAAGAAATGGCGTCGCTTGAAGCGTATCCAAGGCAACGAGTAAATATGGCGAAGCTTTGCACTTTGGAAGACAGATGCAGAATGACAAAACGGTCTATGACAAGTGCCGTCAATGTTGATAACCAACAGAGCGCTGCGGCAGACCACAAAATATGCTCCTCCCTCGTTTGAACGTAAGTTGGGTTTGAATGAGCGTTTTGTGGCACCTTTTCGCTGGTATTAGCAAGGTCTTCGTATGAAACACCAGAACAAACGTCAGAGTTGAATGGGTGGTGGGGAGGAATTGTTCATTTTAACACTGCCTCCAAAAATCATATCCGGGCTGCGATATTCTTCGATGAAAGTTTTTTTGTTCCTGCTCCAGGCGACACATTAAAGCCTCTATGGCAGACGGTATCGACCAGGGGGTAATATCTCGTCTTGCGCACCCTCCAGCCCCCACTCGGACGATATCTGCGGGCCCGGGCAATAATTGAACACGCTGTGGTCTCCAATTATCCCGGATTTCCACCAGGTCGCTATTGCCTAGTTAAATTCCCAATCATCGAGGCCTGGAGCATCTCCTTTCACACACAACCCTACCTCTCCGCAAGCGACGAGGATGACGTCACGTCCCTGCTGATGAACAGATCGGCCGGAGAAAAAAAATCCACACGGCACAAACTAAATAAACATTGGCGTTCCGTTCCCTAACCACGTGAATATTTCATTGCAGGCAGAGAGTTGACAATCGCTGCAACTCGATCAAGCAGAAATGTCACTGGGGACGCCTGAGCTCGGCGATTGGCCGGCAGGATGAACTGGCAGCAATAATGCGAGGCAAACTAAGGCCCGTAACTGCGTGCCAGTGCTAGGCTGATTAACACAGAGTTCTCTTCACCTAGTGCCTCGAGGCGGTAACTTTTTGTTGGCGTGCGGGCAGGTGTGTTTCTAGCGCGCGCCTGGGGGTCACCTGGGACAGACAGGTGAGAAAGTTTGCTGACCCCTCGTCCTCGGTCGCCTCACGGTGCTGCCACCTGTCGCCTGTCTGAGCAACGTGGACGAACGACGTCACTAATTATCTAATGGAGGCGAAGGCTTCCTGGAGGTTGACCCCGGTACAGGTTGTTCAGGACTGTAAAGGGAGATAACCACTCCCCACTCAAATGCCCGTCCAAGACAAAGAAGGAAGCCACTCGCACTAAGTTCCCTTCTCTGAGTTCTTTGACGTGATCGCTCTGCGCCAACGTTCTCGAAAAGCGGCAGAAAAGGAGAAAGTTAGCCGAATGCAATCCGCTTTTCAGTGATGAAGAGAGGAGCACTGAGTCCACCTAAAGGCGAAAGAAAATATGCTTCATACGCATAAAAAGTTCCCCAAAACACACCGTTTCTCTGTCGCAAGGGCACGCTACTGATGCCAAGTCCTAATTCCTCTCACACTGAATACCTTTAGCCACGATTAAATGAAGGTACGGCTTCCGCCCAGGAGAAACGGTTATTGATTTTCATATATTTTTTGCAAGCTTTGCAATCACTGTCAAAGCTGACAGGCGACGGAAGCTCAGGAAATTTTCTCTTTTTTGATGGTTTAGAAAACTAATTTCGGTTTTCGTGGAAATGTGCACCGTGCCACCCTGATGAAAAAAGTAGATGAAAAGGAAGCGGTGCAGTTGGGATAAGGGATGAAGAGTGGAAGTGGGAGGGAAAGAGAAGAGGATATTACGCCTCTAAGACTGCGAATACGGACTTTGCACTTTTACCTCAAAGTTACGTGAGACCAAAATTACCCAGGAGGGAGCAGACTGCAGAATGGGACAGTTTTAAAGCTGGATCTTCATTCCATTTAGGGTCGACATTACATTGGTACAGCAAGGAGTTAGACTCGTTTTGTGGATGGGATTGGTGGAGTTTAGGTCAGGCTTCTTCAGAGCGGGGACGGGATCGGCGGAGGACCTGGAGTGGAATCGGAGCTCTGACACAAGCCTATTCACGCCTTGCATTGCAGAAAGCGACGGGGAGGCGTTTTCGACTTTGGACGTTGGTCCCGACATCTGCAGGCTAGTCTGCGTACATCACAGCGCCAGCGGTTCAGGAAGCCAGTCATCGGAGTGATCAGACGAAAACGATGGACTTTTCCACCGCAAGGACGAGTCACCTCTAATAAAAGCTGCCGTGGGAGCACTTTTAGAAGAGGAAGAACTCCGCGAATTTTCAATCTAGGCCGGCACTAAAGTCCAATCGCGATGCCCCGAGGGCAGGAGAATTGGCAATGGAAGAAGGCAGTTCAAGACAGCCCTCGTGACCTCGGCAGGAGATAAACAGACATTTCTCCCCTCCTCGTCTGGCCAGGGAGGTAATCCAATAAAAAGTCAATCTTCCACACAGCCTGAAAAACAGTTCTTCACGTGCTGAGTGCCTCAAAGTGGATTCCACCCACCTCAACGGACTGCGACGTCTGTGAGACGACAGGCGTGCGAATGGTCACTTGTTGGTGGGCTGTGGACCAGAACTCCGGCCCGACCTTCCAGCAGACCCTTGTCTCTTCCAACCCACAGATGTGTTGGATATCGTCCTACCTTAGGTGACTCAATGGCTGTGCTTAATTTCGATGGTCTCGCATACAAGATTTTTCACCGAGAGATAAGACATTTGCTCGCTTCCTCAATTTGTCAATCAAAATCACACGACACAAATGTTGCAAATGTTCCATGTAAAAACAAAGTGTCCAGCCACTTGCCCAGAACGGTACAACGATGTCTTCAAGCACAAGAATTCGTTCTCAAAGCTCGAGGCTTCCACAACACAAAATGGTTTTATGCCACTGTATATGTTTACATCCTTCAAAGGAGGACAGTCTCTGACTGATTGTGTACTGCAAGAATGACAGGTGGTGCACAGAAGAGGAGACGCGCGACAGGCGGAGGTGAGGATGGAAGAAAATGAGCAGGCGAGGCAGGGACCGAGAGCACGTGGAGGCAGGTGCGACGGCCAGCTGGCAGCGCGGTCTAGCCTGGCCTGGCCCGCCACACGCCAGCCCCCTTCGCTATCGCTGCGCTCACGGTCTTATCAACACTGCAGTTTTGCTTGCAGTGATGATGATACAGCAAAAGATCCTGCAGCTTGACATTATGCTGCTGCAAGAACAGTCGGTAACACAGAGGGACTGGCCTGCAGCCACTTTTCCAATGGGGACAACAAGTTCCTCTCTGATGGTACGCTGGATCGTCACTGCACGTGGCGACACAGACAATCACTGATCACTCATGCCTGTTTCCTTGTTGATGAAAATGTTGCCGTGGACTCGGCAGGACTGTTGCGTCAGTACCTGCGTCTTTAAAGAGATGGCATTGCTGCCGATGACTTTGGCTGTCTACTGTCGGTGTGCCTGGTACCGCAGAGGGATGTCACTGGAGCCGTGGACTTGGGCGGAGTGTGGTCAGTCAGACTAGTTCCTCTCTGCGAGCGAGGCATGCGCCTCCAAGAGGCAACGGTAACCCAATCAATGCGGAGCTTGCTTCCCTCCACTCTGCCAGCCTGCCTCATATCGCTGTAGTCAGTAGGGAATGTATGTGCGTATGGGATCTCTCTCTCTCTCTCTCTCTCTCTCTCTCTTTCTCTCTACACCTCTCCCCCCCCTCTCTCTCTCTCCCTCTGAGAGAGAGAAAGAGGTAATGTGAGAGAGAGAGAGAAAGAGAGGAGAGATAGAGAGACAGACAGACAGACAGACAGACAGACAGACAGACAGACAGACAGACAGACAGACAGACAGACAGACAGACAGACAGACAGACAGACAGACAGACAGACAGACAGACAGAGAGAGAGTAGGTATGTGTGCTTATGCGTGCGTCTGTGTATTTCTATGTGTCAGTCAGGAATCTTTCTCTCTTTACTTGTGTCTGTCTGTCCGCCCGTCCATTTGTCACACTACTCATTCGTTCTTCATCAGCCTTCTCCTGTATGTATCAGCGTGCGTAAATATGCGTGTATGTGTGTGCGCATATGAATGAGAGCATGTGTGTTTGTGTGTATGTGTGTGTGCGTGCGTGCGTGCGTGTGCATCTGTGTGTGTGTGTGTGCGCGCGCGCGCGCGCGCGCGTGTGTGTGTGTGTGTGTGTGTGTGTGTGTGTGTGTGAGTGTACATGTATATGTTTTGTAGCTGGGTTGGTACATTTTTTATCTGGAAATGTTTGCCTTTGTGATGTTTCCACCTGGCACACCGCTTGTTTGTTAGAATGCTCTCTCTCTCTCTCTCTCTCTCTCTCTCTCTCGCACTCTTCTCCTAAGTGTCCCTCTCTTCCTATCTCTCTGTCTCTTTCTCCCTCTCTCTCTCCCTCTCTCTCTCCCTCTCTCTCTCTCCCTCTATCTCTCTCTCTCTCTCTCTCTCTCTCTCTCTCTCTCTCTCTCTCTCCAGCTTCTCCCTTTTTATTTCTTCCATTGGTCGGATTTTACACTAAAACGGAGATAGAAAATGTTGCTGCTGCTTGACTTCTCTAGTGATCCTGGCAACAATTTGTGTTGCGAGCTCGCACTGCTGCCTTAGCTGCAGAACCCTGTGGAGAGAATAGTAGTATTCTACGAGAAGGAGTAGCTGAAGGCGCGGAAGGGACAGCAAGGAGAGTAATCCTCTTCCAGCAAGATCTTGCTTGAAGTCAAGAACCAGGTCTGTCTGGCGTCAGAGGGCAGGATCGCTGTCACCGCACAGCCTGACAAGCCAGAGTGGCCACCAGCACGTCACGAGTGCGACCTGTAGAGATTTGCCTCCATCCTGGACATGGTAGTCTATCCGTGGCTCCTCCTCCTTTTCGTCGTCGTCGTAGCCGTCGACCTCTTCCTAGCCCACACAACCCACCCTCCTCTCTCTCCCTCCCCCTCTTTGTCTTTCCTGTGTCTTCTCCCCCCCCCCCTCTCCTCTCTCTCTCTCTCTCTCTCTCTCTCTCTCTCTCTCTCCGCTTCTTCCGCCTGGTACGAACGTACAGACAGAGGGCAGCTGGTGCTTGGATGTTCCTTCAATACTTTATCAGAATGTCTGCACACAGGTGGGTTCCTGTCCGCTTTGTTGCTTGATGGCGGGATGGCGCAGACTTATTTATTCATCTACACCTGCGTGTTTGCTGCAGCTCTGCGCCTACTCACGCTAGTTTAACACCAGCCACCACCACCACAATGCCAGGTCGCTGGACTACCAGATAATACTCTGGAGACGTAGGTTGACATCCTTAGCTGGCGCACCGAGGTGGAACCTCAACCTCTTGGAAAGTAACAGCGAAGCGTGGAACCACCGGGTCAGTGTGCTACGCTTCCGAGAGGGCGATCGGACACGCGCGATTACAAGCGCGCGACGGACCAGAGGTGATTTTAGGAAGCGGAAGACTCCGACAGAGCGACAGCGGCGGACGCGACCAGCAACGAGCCAGATCACTACGAGCAAGACAAAGGGGTGAGCAGAGAGTCGGTCGTCACTTCAGGTTCCGTGCGAAAATGCAAACATGAGAATGCTGTCGTTGCGACATCCCAGTTTGTCAACGTGAGAACTGCGTGTGACAGAGCAGAAAACTCACAGACAGTCGCGTGCAAGACAGGGACAGATCACTATTAAGCATCTCCTCTTCAGTGCCACCTTTGACCTGCCAAGTGCACACCGTTTTGCTCTGAGGACGCCCCTGACAAGCATCGCCGAGTCACAACCATTTCAGAGCCTCCTGTTTAACAACGCCACCGTTCCATCCCCTGTCCAATCGCACAATCCGCGACTTGTCACCGGCCTTCAGCAACAAAGAGGGTATCCCGTGGGGAGATGCAGCTGCCCTCGGGCAACGAGGCATGGACGGCGTGGGGGAGGCTCTGACTCGCGCAGTTTGGAAAGGATGGAGAGTGCATGCGGGGGGAGTGGAGTTCGCTGAGGGTGTGTGGTGTCAGTGGGTTGTCAGTACGGTGTTCGAAATCAGGCTGATTCGCGATGGGTCTTCACTCTCTCGGCCACCTACGTCTGCTGATGCAGACCTCCTGACTTCGACCAGTCTTCAGGGCTCGAATCCGGTGCAGTCCATCGTCGGGGTAACGACCGCCACGACTCCGCTCCATGTGCTTCAGACTCGCCTGCCTACACGCCGTTAGATGTTTTCAGACAAGGCAGAACTGAGATGCGCCGGGCACGCGGCCAAGCCGACAGCGCCCTGCACGGACTGCACGAAAAAAACTGACTCTGTTGAGTGGGATGGATGCCGCTCTCTGTGTCGGGCAGATTGTGTACTCGTGCTTGCCACAACTGGTGCCCGTGTTTTGATGACTGTACA
>JAWQFJ010026217.1:2500-19798 GCA_034096865.1 Theodoxus fluviatilis | reverse complement strand
ATTGTGAGCGCCACGAAACACCATATGGTTGCCGACAGGTCGCAACCCTACGACTCAAAGCCTGGGCCGACCGCTCGCCTTGCCATGAATAAACCCATGGGGGGGCCACGCCCGGCACGGGAGCCAAGGTTATCGATTAGTTCGTCTGGGAGGAAACAGGGGTCCCAGAGAGCGATGTCAACTCCTCCAACTCTCTCCTCTGTCCACCCCCGCTCGCCTGCCTTCCCTCGCCTCCTCCCCTAGCCCCCCACCCTCCACCCCACCCCTCCTTCTCTCGTTCCACACCCCCTTTTTCTTCCTCCCCTACCACTCGTTAAAGCCTCCCTCTTTATTTCCTGCTGAGACAAGACAAAGGTATCGGGAAGCATGGTCCTAAGTAACCCCCCTCCACTCCCAACCCTGACCCGCCTCTATCTCCCACGACTGCTCTCTGTTGTCATTGGATATGTTGCAAGTTTCTTGGATTGCTAGTCATAAGATGCTGTTACCGTCTTTGCAAGCTGAACACATTGAGAATGGTACAGTTCTGTATTTAATGATTTTTAATAAACATTTTCCTTCGGCAGAATGATCAACTTTTCGAATCCAGCTATATGCTGTCTTCTATGTTTTTCACTATATTGTACTAAAAAGGTTATAATTTTCAATATGAAAATTTTGCACAAAGTTTTCTTCTATGGTCTTAGTAGCTCTGTGCATACTTTGATCATTCTTCTCACCGATAACTGCTGCTATCACTCGTATTGGTTCTTGTCGTCATCTCTTCCCATGCATCGATCCACAGGACTCATGCTCCTACCTCACTCATCCCACCCTCGCTCCCATTCTCAAACCCTGGTCAGACCACCCACCCTGATTCCATGTTCCATCCTCCCATCCACTTTCCGGGTGCTCCTCAGTCGGCACTGGTGCTTACCGACATTCCTCCAGTTGTACCGATCTGGTACTCTAACACCGCTCAAATCTCCACGGAATTCACCCTGATGTGTCTAATAAGGCAATGACAAACGTTTAACTGCGGATTTGCTCCTCCGTTTTCTCTCTCGCCCAACTTCTCGCCGCTCCTCCATGCCCACCCCGCCCTCTCATCCTTATCTTTCCAACGTCCATTGGTGTTTCTAACGTTTGTGGCCTTATGTAGCCTCGGCTGATAGGCCCTTAAACTGTCCTCCCTCCCCCCCCATCCATCATTCAACGTCCAGACTACACCTCTGAGTTTATTGAGGCCACACGATGAGAGACCATTGTAAATAGTCTGGGTTTTGATGAATTTTCCCAACTGGTTACTTCCCACAGTGTACATCACTTCCAGTTCTCTCTCTCCTCCTCAATCTCATCCAGCAGCTCACGATCCTCTCTCTCATTCTCTCTCCTCTCCTCTAATTCTTCATCTTCTTTCGCTCATCTGCGGTCTCTCTCGTCTGTGTCTCCAAGCATCTCTGCAAAATTCATTACCCTCTTTTATACAAACAGATTCAGTGTTTCAAATCATTTCAATTTCATTCTTTTCAAATCCATTCAAATAACTCAATCCAAAAACCCTGATCGCCGAATTTTTTCAATCCTTTTCCAGTCTACCATCCCCTGACGTCAACCGACACGCTCCACGATGACCAAACTAATCCGCAAATAGGTTTGAATTGACGAAAACATTCTGCAAAGCACTTTCCACGTTCCACATTCCTCCAACAAACTTCCTCTACTCCATCATCCATCATCCCAACATGCTCCGGTGTGCTGTCTGCATCTCTTATGTTATGAACAAACCAATGATAAACTAATTCTTAAAACATTACTTGAATGATTTCTCTCATGCCAAAGTGTTTTGCTTGTCCATATTCATCTCTACCTTCCCCCAACACGAATGTCCTTCCCCCTCCTCGACTTGACCACTAATCCCTTCCCTAACACGCGAATGTCGTGTCATCCCTGTGATGACCACGTAGCCTTCCCTGACTGTGACTGCACCTCCATTTTCCCCATCCCCGAGGACATCTACAGTATCAGATTCGATGTCTAGCTCTCCTTTGATCTACTGCCCCCACAGCCCCGTATCCAGTCCCGCTCCCCACACCCCTCCTCTTCCCCACCACGACACTAGGCCAGGATCTAGCGCGCGCGACTGACCAATGAAAGTGAGCTTACAAAAAGATGCCCGACCAGTACCAAGCTACTTCGGTGCTCTAGCTACAGCAGATAAAAGTATATATATAAATAGTAACATAATAGAAAATATAGGGAAAAAACATAATCACTACAAATGTACAATGTACTCTTCTCCATCTGACCGTGTTGCGTTGCGGTACTCATTTATTCCTATATGAAGCGGCATCATCGCAACTCTAAACCTTTCCCTCCCTCTAGGGTACTAGGTATTTCTCACATTTACATGAGTCTGTACGATGCTGTACAGTAGTTAATTTTCGCTTTTTCCCAATGCATTTTACTAATGCCATTTCTGTCTGAAACAGTCTTGTAGTCTGACTTTAACATACCTGAAAAGCTCATTCCCCCCCCATACCCCTTCTCTGTTCAAACCAGCAAAGGTAAAACACTGATTTGCACAGCCATTTCTTTTTACTCACGGTACTTCAACCAGTTTCTCTCGTCCCGGGATTGATATACTTCCTAGCATGAGGAAAAAGCGAGAGAGAGTAGAGAAAGAGAGAGAGCGAGAGAAGAGCGAGACGACGACAACAGACAGACGACAGACAGCAGAGACAGAGCCAGAGAGATATAAGAGACAGACAGAACAGACAAAGATAGAATAATGCGATATGAATGTAATTAAAGTTGTGCAGGATGGAATGTAGTTCCCTATTGTAATGTGGTGCCAATTGAATGTTGTGTACTGCCATTACTAGAATATAGCGTACTTATGTTATACAGTACAGGGCAAATGTAATAAGATATAGCGTACTTAGTGTAACAGTACAGGGCAATGTAATAAGATATAGCGTACTTAGATTTGTCGTGCAGTAACAAAGGCAATGAATGTAATAGAAATATATAAAGCGTACTTAAGGCTTGTAACAGTAAATCAGTACAGGGCCAATGTGAGAAAAGAGACGAGAAATGATCCCCGATTGTACGGGCCGGTGAACCCTAAACAACACAAAAACAGAAACAGCAAACAAAGAATATTCTCCCCCTGTCCCTGGGCTGTCTGATTGACTGGGGGGGAGTGGGGTGAGCCTGAGACCTGCCTGGCCCCCTGCCAAACACGAGACACGGGACCCATCCATCCTTTTGTGGATATATTTAATTTTTATTATTTCTATCCTCCCATTCCTCCTTCCCCACAGTCTCTCTCTTGCTTTCTCTGAAGCCAGCTGCCTTCTAAGCTGGAGCTTATTGATCTGGCTGATCTCTCTGCCTCTCTCTGAAGCTGGAGCTGTGAATCTGGCTGCTACTGCTGGGCTCTCTCTCTTCTCTGCACCGCACCACAAAACTATGGCCGCCGCAATCCATTCTCGTCTTCTCTTGTTCTACGAATCGGCTCTTTTTTTTTTTTTTTTTTTTTTTTTTTTTTTTTTTTTTTTTTTGTTTTTTTTGTTCACGACAAAAACGACCCACCCCTACCACTCCACCCCTTCCCAACCCCCGACCCGCCCACGCCCCCACCACCCACCCCCCCCCTCCGCCCACCCACCCCCCCCCTCCGCCCACCACCCCCCAACCCCATCACCAGCGGGCGGCCCCCCGGCAGCCCCTGCCCCCCCCCACACCAACCACCCCCACCCCCCCCACCCCCCACGACCACCAGCCCGGAATCCCTCCCTCACCCCCCCTCACCACCCCCCCCCCCCCGTCGCCCGCTCTCCCACTCCCCTGCCCCCCAACCGACCACCCCCCCCCCGAGCCCCCCCCGCCCCCCCCCCACCACCCACCCCCCACCCACCCCCTCCCGCCTCCCACCCCCAACCCGCCACACCCCCGCCGCCCCCCCCCCCCGCACCCCCACCGGCCCCCCCCCGCCCCCCCCCCGCCCCCCCCCAACCCGCCACCCCCCCCCCCCCTCCGCCCAACCCCCCCCCCCCCTCCCCCCCCCGGTCGGGGGGCCCTCCTCCCCCCCCACCCACCCCCCCCCCGGCCCCAACGACCCGCACCCCCCCGCCCCCCCCCCCACCGCCCCCCCCACCCCAGCCCCCCCCCCCACAACCCCCCGCCCCACCCCCACCCCCGCCCCTCCACCCTCCCCCCCCCCCCGACCCCCCAAACGACCCCCCCCCCCGCACACCGGGCCCGCCCACCACCCCCCCCACCACGCCCCCCCCCCCCCCCCCCCCCCCCCCCACCCGACACCCCACCCCAAACCCGCCCCCCCCCGCCCACCAAAACCCCCCGCTCCCCACCCCCCCCCCCCCACCCCCCCCCCCGCTCACCATCCAACCCCACCCCCCTCCCACAACCCCCCCCCCCACCCGACCCCGGCCGAACGCCCCTCGGTCAACCCCAGACCCCCCCGCCCACCCCACCCCGACACCCCCCCCCCCCCCGCCACCGCCCCAGCGCCCTCCCCCCACCCACCCCACCCCCCCCCCCCACCCCCCCCCCACCACGCCACACACACCACCGCCCCCGCCCCCCCCCCACCCCCCCCCACCCCCCCCCTCCACCCCCACCCCACCCCAGCCCCCCCCCCCCCCACCACCCCCCCACCCCCCCCCCCCCCCCCCCACCATCCCACCCCACCCACCCCGCACCCCCCCCCCCACCCCCGCCCCCCCCCCCGCCCCCCAACCCCCCCCCCCCCCCCCCCCCCCCTCACCCCCCCCCCCCCCGACCAACCCACCACCGCCCCTTACCCTCACCCCTCCCTCTCACCTTCCCTTGACCTGTGGTCCTCCCAGTCTTCCTCTCCCCAGCAGAGGTCCCCGTGTTAATTATTTATGAGGGAACTCTCGGAGCTGCCGACTGTAAATTGATGATGGGAGCGAGCAGGCAGACGCCGAGAGATTGAGTTCCACAGCCCTAGGGGGATATGAGCAGGACAGAGGTATGGGGGGGGGGGGTTGTGTTGGGGGTAGGGGGTAGCAAAGGGAAAAGAGAAGAGGCAAATGGAGGACAGGAGGAGGAGAGGGGATGGGTTAGAGGGAAGGAGCAGGAAGGAATGGTACGGGAAGAGGAGAGTGAAAGGGGATAGTGTGGGAGAAGGGAAGAGGGTGGAAGGAATAGGGGAGGGGGGGGGGGGGTAGCTGCACAGAGAGTAAGAAGCAAGAGGAGAAGCAGAAGGAAAGGTGATGGGGTGGGAGGGAGGACAGCAATGAGGCAAGGAAGAAAGAGCAGAAGAGGAAGTGAGGTAAAGAGAAGAGGGCACATGGGGAGGGGGGGGGGGGGGGGGGCAGAGAGGAGAAGGATGACGATAAGGGGGATGGAGGGGGGGGAGGGGCTAGAGGGAGGGGCGGATCAGAGACACTATATATAATGGACTGCTGACTTGACCTCTCAGTGTATAGTCTAAATATAGTCGCAGTGCTGTCTGCCCAGCTCCGCCTTCAATCGGGCAACGAGCATTTCCGGTTTCCGAGTTTACAGAATGGAGAGCAGCTAATCGAGGAGATACTTGAGGCAAGTACGCAGCATTTACTGAAAATAAGTAGTTGAAAAGAAAGAATGAACATTGAAATAGTATATTATACATAACTGTCAATCTATAGCTACATTAGCTCGGACAGTGTAGATGAGAGATAATACTCGAAAGACAAAGAGCGAGTCGACGCTTCATGAAGTCAGTTGGCAATGATGTTATCAATCAGAAAATATTTTTTTAATAAGCAGGATGGTGTTGCAAGTCAGAGGCATTGCTGCTAAATGTTTTTTAAACGTATGTGAAATGCTGAGCACCAGTGCACTCCACGTGTCTTCTACATAGCGGCATAGCAGTCAGTACATGTGAGAACACGTCGTCTGCTGTCTGACGCGCGCATACCGCAATTGGCGCTAACGTGATGACTCGCAAAGGGAGGAGAACCTATAGTATCTCTGCTCGCTCCCATTCAGGATCGTTGTGTTTTCTTATTCTGTGGAACGACAGCCCTCTATTTCGGCCTGTGTAGGCTCCACAACCAACAATTGCACAGTTATTTCCTGGCATGTTCTGTCAAAACCCTCTGAATCCCACAGACGCTGGATATAGCTGGAATGGTTCCACTGAGCTTTTATTAAGCAGACGCTACGTCAAAGAACACACTTCATATTCAACGAATTGTCAGTCCAACTTCAACCTCTGACCCTACAATCCGCAAATTACATCATGTTTTTGCACAACTGAATTTAGCTAGAGATGATAAAGGACAGTACAAGAAATAACCATTTCATTCTATTACTGTGCGGACAATGGAACCTGCCCAGACTTAGACCGGAAGAGAGCAGTGACTGAGCGCTGGTTTTCTGCGCGAGACGGCATGTAGCGGCCAAAACAGTAACCTGGCCAAAACAGTAACCGGAAGTCATCGCAGAGTTATCTGCGAGGGACGTGCTTTATGCAATTTACCGCTCCTGCACCTGTTCTTCGCATGGAATATATTCCGACAAACGACGCATTAGTTGCTTTACGAGGTTTTGGTGCATTTGTGTAGTTTAACACATGATGTAGCGTTCAAAAAAGTTTTTCCCCCTGTAAAGCCGTCTCCCCTGCCGGAAATAATATGGGAGTCACCTCCCTGTAGTCTGTTTGTAGTCTGGTTTTATAAAACGCGACCGTTGACTGACTTGGCACGCCCGGGGAGTTATGCTAAGATCCGGCCGCGTAAATATATCTGCGTTTTGTGACAAACGTCTTGCTCGGCGGTACTGTACTCCATGCACCTTAACGGTGCGCGTGATTCGGGTGTAATCTTAAGCTAAACGACGTTCCGAATGTTTCCGACTTCGACCATTTCAGCAGCGCCAATAAACGTCGTTTAGCTTAAGATTACACCCGAATCACGCGCTCCGTTAAGGTGCATGGAGTACAGTACCGCCGAGAAAGACGTTTGTCACAAAACGCAGATATATTTACGCGGCCGGATCTTAGCATAACTCCCCGGGCGTGCCAAGTCAGTCAGGCGGAGTGGCGGGTGCCGTCTCATTTTAGAGTGGAATTCTCAGCACGTCCCTCGCAGATAACTCTGCGATGACTTCCGGTTACTGTTTTGGCCAGGTTACTGTTTTGGCCGCTACACGGCACTGGCAGACGCGTTTCGCGCAGACAGCTATCCAGTTACTATAGTATCTCTGAGTTGATACGAACCCAGCCAAGCTTCGCGCACTTCTATGTATACCGGACGCGTGGACCTCAGCGACACCAGGAAAGATTATAAATACATTGTTGTCCTCGAACCTGCCTTTGGCTGTGTTTATAATACAACTATCTTCAGTTTTCGCGTCTTTCAGACAGCTTACCAGATTATCGGAAATAGATCAATCTCGATGAGGATTATGTTGCTTTTGACTGATAACACAGTTTTACGGCCAAAAGCACGGTAAATGAATTAAACCTCGTGTAGATTATGAACAACTAGCGGGTACCCGTGCTACGCACTGCTGATGTGTGAATATTTTATAGCATGTTTACATACAAACTCAGACTGACTTGGAAATACCAAACACATTGATAATAAAAGAAGAGTAAGTACTGTTACATGTTGAAAACTGGATTAAAATAATAAAAAATAAAACTTTTCCGGGGCTCGAACCCAACGACTTTGGGACTTTCGAGTGTTCATAGTCCCGCGCTCTATCCCCTCATCTACTGACTCACATGACATCTTAGTGAGTCGCTAACGTATATATAAAATGATCCACGTTGGTCCACCAAAAATGCGATCATAGGACGAAGGCCGACTGAAACTTGCGAGGACCTAAAAAATTCACTTCAAAGTCAAATTTGGTCACGAAAAATACCCTACTACCCCTTCCCAACCGTCCCAACTCCATAAAAGGATCAAAGCAATCTCGATACACCCGATTTCGTCTCTGATATCGCTGACGAAAAATCTGGTGAATGATCGCCGCCATGTTTACCTCCCAACTAAGGGATTTTAGAGCTGCTCCGACCACCTCTAAATTATTCCCGCTAACTTAGCTGTCAGTTAGTTAAACTGGCGGTCGAGCAACCCAGTTAAGCTATCCGGCGCAAATTTAGCTGGTAGGTTGCGTTTTAGCTGACAGCTAGCCGATAACGGCTTGTTGAGCAACCGGCCCGAGAAAAGTTAGCTTACGTGCCAAACCTGTTAGCTCCCGGTTACGCTAACGATAGCTACATCTTCATCGGTGCACATATAACACATGCCCTTAGTTGCTTCGAAGCTAGACAACTTTGCTCCGACCGAACAAAGCAGTTTCCGTTGGCGAAGATGTATGAAGTCGATGATTACCTTTCATGTCGTCGGGATGAACTGTAAACCGTCGCAATCTACATTTTCTCCCGTGTGAGTGATGAGAAAACTATTCTGCACAAGACAAGACGACAGAGCTAGCCGGGCCAAGCCTTGACGGACTCGAGTATGCCCAAATAGCCACGCTTTGGTACGTTCGACACACACACACACGCACGCGCACGCGCGCGCGCGCGCGCACACACACACACACACACACACACACACACACACAAACACATGCCCGCCTTTAGCTACTTTGCAACCCAGCCGACTTTAATTTCACAAAACTGCAAGATCTCTACTGACTAAGGAGACCAGTGAGAGTGCCGAACGATCGCCCGCGGGTTGGGGATAAGAATAGACCCAAGGTGTCGCCCTACGCGATTCGTAAATGACGAATAACTAGGGAAATTGATATTAGACTTGCTCTTACCCCAACCAGCTCTCGTGATATTCCTGTTCAACGACATAGCTATAAAGACTCATGGTCCATCGTGATAATAACGTTTCATTCTTGCTCACGGGCATGAACATTAATTTTGGGGATTTTCCCCCGGTCAGCATTGAGCTAAATTCCCGGTTTTACTCCACGGGAGAAGGGGGAGCGCAAACTATTATGGGATGGGTACGTCTTACGATCAACACGCCTTGCAAAGACCACTACGCAGGGCGCTGCACTAGGAGGCAGGAGACGAGGAAGACAGAGGGAAAGATGGAAGGACATCAGAGAGTGGACCGACCTGGCCATCCGTGACGCCCAGACGGCAGGGGACAGAGAGGGGTGGATAGAGCTGACAGAAGCAGCTGTAGCGCGCCTACGACCCGCCACTGGGTTACGGGAGAAGTGAATGGAAAAGTAAACGTAAACAACTTTAGGATCCGTGCTTCATTGAATACCGCACCTGCTAGTCAGAACCACTGGGCTAGAGCTCCGACTTCCTTCCATCCATCCATCCATCCATCCATCCATGCATCCATCCATCCATCCATCCATCCGTCCGTCCGTCCTTCCGCCCATCCATCCATCCATCCGTCCGTCCGTCCGTCCGTACATCCATCATCCTTCCATCTATTATCCATCCTTTGCCGACCGATTTGCCTGGCCACCGCGCATGACGTCGGGACAGACTAAAATGTTGCATTCTGGTATTGCCTCCTCGCGGCTGGTTACTCCTTTATAGCCGGAAACGCGTTGACGTCACTTCCGGACGGGCCAAACGAAAATCATTATAGCGGCCATCTTTGAAGGATAAGAACTGGAATGCTTATAGTAGAAGAGTATGTGTCCGTACATTTTGAGGAATAAAGATCGGTCGATGACGGTAAAAACTGTGCACCATACCATTCAGCGAGTTTTATTACAACTACAAATCATCGAGGATATTGATGATGGATAAGTTTTACTTTTATACTTTGTACAAAGACCCGAAAACGATTTGTAAACAAACGCTGATTGAGGGGAGTGTCCCAACGCCGTAGCTGGCAAACGTGCACAATCAAAATGTGATGAATAACAAAACCTGTCGGTGTTTGGAGTCACAGCTACGTTCTTCAGTCAGCAGAGCCTATATTGGCTACCTGTTTCAGACAGAATCAAATGCAAGCTCAACACGCTCACATACAAATGCCTCAACAATCTTGCTCCTTCCTATCTGTCTACCTCTCTCAAACTCTGTAAACCTGTCCGACCACTCCGCTCTTCTCTAGACACTCTCAGACTCGACATCCCTCCACAAAGACTCACAACCGTAGGCGGGCGCTCCTTCACATTCCAAGCGCCCACCCAATGGAACGCACTACCTCTCAGCCTTCGTCAGGAACCAACCTTCGCTTCTTTTAAATCTAGCCTAAAAACCTTCCTTTTTCCCAAAACGGGGAAAGAGTAAACTCCACCATACCATCCATCACACTGATGCAATGCAAACCTGGTACCAAGCAGATGTAATAGCCATGTACGTTAGTATATATTGTGATTATTATCTTATGTTATGTGTATATATGATTGATTGTTGTGTGCATGTTTGCACCTGCCATAATGTTTTGTATTAGGGTGTGCATTCTTTTCTTATGGGTGTGAATGTGTGTGGGTGCGCCTTGAGTCGCCTAAGTGGTGAGATATGTGCGTATGATAAATTATCGTATTATTATTATTATACGTATTAACAGGACATTGCGAAAGAGACAAGCGCAACATAAGGAAACGAAAACACCAGACCATGATTTATGCAAGTAGACTCAATCGTTGCATTTTATATTGATGGGAGCGGGAAAAGATAAAATACGTGGCTCGCAAACTATAGAAGGACAAGACAGTGATCGAGGAGAGTTCAGAAAGGAGAGAAGCAGACGAGACAAGGACACAGGACACACTGGAGACACTTACCTGCACTGGACTTTCAGACTGCAGTCGAGACAAGGCGGAGCTTGCTCTGGACTGGAATGCCAGGTCTGGCCCCAGCTCGGAGCTTTTTGCATTCAGCAACTAGGAAGTAGTATCTCTCTCCTTCCCAATATGGCTTTCCTGGCCTGCTCTCCTCTAGCCCCTCCCCCAGGGCCAACCCACCCCCACCCCCGTGTCAAAATGCCTTTGTAGAAGCGAGACGGGGTGAGGACGAAAAGAGGGGGGGGGGGGGGGGAGGAATGGCAGGGGGGGGGGGGTAGTGGGGGGTTTGTGAAAAGAAAAACTTTAGCTCGCAGTGCAGTGGTGTGTATGCATTCAGTGGGCTCTTACTGGAAGGAGGCGATGCTTGTAGTGTTGAAAGTCAAGCGCCATGGTTCACGATGATTTGAGAACAGAACGGCATCCCCACTAAAACATATATTGCAAAGCGTAAACTTTCGTTTCAACAGACCAGTTGCAGTATTAGTTGTCATGGACCGCTGAACTGGAAATCGAGGGATGATAGATTCATGTGACTGATGATGTCGCCTTACAGTGGTCACATGCTGGGAAAGTACATGTATACTTGTTACTCAGGGTGTCACAGCCAGCAGTGTGTCAACGCCCTAAACTGGGCAGCGATACATTTTCCTGCTGTCGCTCGCTCTGCTGACTTCACTACGTATCTTCGTGTACATGAGATAATCGCACCTGTATTGGACGATGAGTCAGATTTACAGCCCCGCATCACGAAGTGCGTCATGGCAGATCCTGGTGACGGAAAATATCAGCCAAGTCATCCCGACCAGGGACTGAACCACGGCACCTAATCGCCGCGCACAATTGCCAAAAGGTCGAGCTAGTACGCCAAAGCCCGATCTTTAAAAAGATGCGCTCATCACGTGGTTAGAAGTTTGTCTGCTGTCAATGCACGCGTGCAGGGGAGGCAACCGTGACTGCTCTGCGGGAGCGCCAAGGTGTCATTTTAATCAAGGAACACATCAAAGGGGCCGTGTTAATGCTCCATTTTGAGGGGACGCAGATATGTATAGCTCCTAATGATGGAGAACAAGATTCCTTTATTAGAATGGTATCTTCGCTCTACCGCAGAGCAGTCACATGACCTCCCCTGCAGGAGCACATCGACAGCAGGCAAACGACCAACTACGCTGATGAACACTTCGTTTTAAAGATCGGGGTTTGGCGTAGTAGCTTGACCTTCGGGCAGGGGTGCGAGGCGATTGGGTGCCGTGGTTCAGTCCCTGGTCGGGATGACTTGACTGATATTCCCCATCATTAGAATATATGCGTATCTGCGTCCCCTTAGAATGGAGCGTTATCACGGCCCCTTTCATGTGTCCCTTTATTAGAATGTCACATCCTGGATTGAGCACCGACCTAGACAGTGCAATTGTTTTTGACTGCTCGGTCTAGTTCGCTGCCCGTTCCAGAAAGTGACAGGTGGCGTTGTGCCTCAAGACATCGAGCTGCAGCCCACTTTGGTGGTTTGGAACCTGACTGTCGATTTTGGGATCATCATAGAAAGCTGATCTGTGGCTTTATTTGGGTTTAAAACAACGCCTGAATATTCAAGCTTATAAAACAGTTTTTGAAATGTATTTCAATGAGTTTGGTAAGTTGTTAGTCACTACATATGATACGTCTGGTTCTTATGAAGGGCAAGCGCGATCAAGTGACACGCCTCCTAAAACATCTACACTGGCTTCCCGTTAATTTCCGCTGCCAGTACAAATTTGCTGTTTTGGCGTACCGTCATTTTGATTCAACCCTTCCTGCATATCTTTCGGCCTCCCTTTGTACCTATCACCCTTCCCGTTCTCTCCGCTCATCAAGTGAAAAGCCTCTGAAAATTCCAAAGCGTAGTACCAAGTCTTTCGGAGAGCGTAGTTTCAGTTTCATTGCCCCTTGTGTCTGGAATTCCCTGCCGGCTGGCCTACGTGATGCACCAACCATGTCATTTTCAAATCTCAGTTAAAAACCCATATGTTTCGTCTTGCTTTTCTGTAACCTCCTAGTTTTTTTTCAAGTCCTGGTATGATAGTCGTACGAGTGTTGTGCATTGTAGTATGACTGACGAGTAACTGCGTGTAAATGTGACTATGCCCGCGCATTGAGTTCTTGCAAGAAATACGCGTTATAAATGCTATTTATTATTATTATTATTATTATTTAGTATTATACAAAATGTCCAATTTTGAACTTTCACAGTTTCTCTCTTCAAAATATTGATTCTTAAGGACGCATAATTCAGTTGCGTATAATGTTGCACCGAATGATCCTATTCAAAAAAGGGTTCGCTATTTTAAAGATCGATGTTGTTTTTTTCAATATAAATGTTACACAGCTCAAAATCGACGGTGGGCAGGATGAGGTTGTGCGATGTCACGCATGTCACAGTGACATGAAAGCTGCACGCTGTACTACAGCTACAAGCCTGTCGGGAACCACGACATGAGACCTTAGCGTGGAAGAAAAGGCAGTACAGACAAGCAGAACACTCGCAGCTAGGCGCTGAGACAAACCAGCGAAGACACGAGGAAGACACAAGGGAAAAGCTTCCAGAGACGGGCCACACTAGTGGACTCGTCCGAGAAAAGGGGTGTGGGAAAGACGGCCAAGCTGGCGGATCACCCAAGCTAGCGGGCCACAGCATCGGACTAGCAAGACATCTTGGTCGGTTAATTCGCAGTGAATTCGCAGTTATTCACACACAGAATGACAAAAGAATCGAAAGATTAGAAAACAAAAACTCGTAAAAACGCAGACAATCAGATGTTGTGGCCCACCAAGTTTGACTGTCATTCTCACACCCCTCTCCTCGGACGAGTCCACTAGTGTGGCCCACCTCTGGAAGCTTTTCCGACACAATCACGTTGGAAACGTGGAACTAAGCTTTTCCAGTGGTCACTTGCTGCAGGTACTCCTGCCACGTAGTCTGCGAGACAGGCGCAGATTTTTTTTTCAGACCTTCCATCTTCATGGCTTCAGAGTGGTTTTGCCTCAGGATCCTGCAATGAAGAATGTCAAGGTCTGAGAAAAGGGAAAGTCAACGCCTTCACCACAACAGCCACAACCACCATCACCACCACCACCACCACTATTACCACCACCACCACAACCACTACCACCACAACCATCACCACCACCACCACCACCAAAACCACTATTACCACCACCACCAACACCACCACCTTCACCACCACCACCACCACCAACAACACAGTTACCACTTCCTTCACTACCATCCCCACCACCTTCACCTTCACCACCAATTTCACCACCACGTTCACCACCAATTTCACCACCACCACCTCCAACACCACCACAACCATCACTCACTACCACCACCACCCGGACTACCACCACCACAACCACCACTATCGCTCCATTATCAACTCAGCCACCATCATCACATTACCACCACCACCACTGTCACCACAATAACAACCATCACAACCGCCACCTCCATCACTACCATCACCACCTCCACTTCATCTACCACCACCTCCACCAACACCACCCACCACCATCACTACCTCCACCACCTCCTCTACCAGCAGCAGCACCTCCACCACATCCAGCATCACCACCTCCACTACAACCTTCTACTACCATCACCCCCACCACCATGACTACCAGAACCACCACCACCATCATCAACGCCGTATCCACAACCGCCATTGTGTCTACTGCCACCACCTCCACTATCGTCTTTCTCGTCGTCACTACCACTGTCTCCACCGCCATCCTCTCCACTGCCACTTCCACCATCGCCTCCACCACCACTGTCACCGTCAACGCTGTCACCCCCATCACTGTCACCACCACCACTGTCACCATCACCACTGTCACCGCCACCACTGTCACCACCACCACTGTCACCGCCACCACTGTAACCACCACCACTGTCACCACCACCACCATTACCACCACCACTGTCACCACCACCACTGTCACCACCACCACTGTCACCCCCACCACTGTCACCACCACCACTGTCACCACCACCACTGCCACCGCCACCACTGCCACCAACACCACTGTCACCACCACCACTGTCATCACCACGACTGTCACCTCCACCAATGTCACCACCACCACTGTCGCCACCACCACTGCCACCGCCACCACTGCCACCAACACCACTGTCACCACCACCACTGTCATCACCACGACTGTCACCACCACCACTGTCACCACCACCACTATAACCACCACCACTGTCACCACCACGACTGTCACCACCACCACTGTCACCACCACCACTGTCACCACCACCACTGTCACCACCACCACTGTCACCACCACCACTGTCACCACCACCACTGTCACCACCACCACTGTCACCACCACCACTGTCACCACCACCACTGTCACCACCACCACTGTCACCACCACCACTGTCACCACCACCACTGTCACCACCACCACTGTCACCACCACCACTGTCACCACCACCACTGTCACCACCACCACTGTCACCGCCACCACTGTCACCACCACCACTGTCACCACCACCACTGTCACCACCATCACTGTCACCACTACCACTGCCCCCGTCATCACTGCCACCATCACCACTGTCATCACCACCACTGCCACCACTACCACTGTCATCACCACCACTGCCACCACAACCACTGCCACCACCACCACTGTCACCACTACCACTGTCACCACCATCACTGTCACCACCACCACTGTCACCACCACCACTGTCACCACCACCACTGTCACCACCACCACTGTCACCACCACCACTGTCACCACCACCACTGTCACCACACCACTGTCACCACCACCACTGTCACCACCACCACTGTCACCACCACTGTCACCACCACCACTGTCACCACCACCACTGTCACCACCACCACTACTACACCACTGTCACACCACCACTACTACACCACTGTCACCACCACCACTACACCACCACTGTCACCACCACCACTGTCACCACCACCACTGTCACCACCACCACTGTCACCACCACCACTGTCACCACAACCACTGTCACCACCACCATCACCACAACCACTGTCACCACCACCATCACCACAACCACTGTCACCACCACCACCACCACTGCTACCACTCTCACTTCCACCACTACCACTGTCACCACCACCACTGCCACCGTCAACACTGTCACCACCACCACTGTCACCACCACCACTGTCACCACCACCACTGTCACCACCACCACTGTCACCACCACCACTGTCACCACCACCACTGTCACCACCACCACTGTCACCACCACCACTGTCACCATCACCACTGTCACCACCACACTGTCACACCACCACTACTACACCACTGTCACCACCACCACTGTCACCACCACCACTGTCACACCACCACTACTACACCACTGTCACCACCACCACTGTCACACCACCACTACTACACCACTGTCACCACCACCACTGTCACACCACCACTACTACACCACTGTCACCACCACCACTGTCACCCACCACCACTGTCACCACCACCACTGTCACCACCACCACTGTCACCACCACCACTGTCACCACCACCACTGTCACCACCACCACTGTCACCACCACCACTGTCACCACCACCACTGTCACCACCACCACTGTCACCATCACCACTGTCACCACCAGCACTATCACCACCACCACTGTCACCACCACCACCACCACTGTCACCACCACCACTGTCACCACCACCACTGTCACCATCACCACTGTCACCACCAGCACTATCACCACCACCACTATCACCACCACCACTGCCACTGTCACCACCGCCACTGTAACCACCATCACTATCACCACCACCACTGTCACCATCACCACTGTCACCACCACCACTGTCACCACCACCACTGTCACCACCACCACTGTCACCATCACCACTGTCACCACCAGCACTATCACCACCACCACTGCCACTGTCACCACCGCCACTGTAACCACCACCACTGTCACCACCACCACTGTCACCACCACCACTGTCACCGCCACCACTGTAACCACCACCACTGTCACCACCACCACTGTCACCACCACCACTGTCACCATCACCACTGTCACCACCACCACTGTCACCACCACCACTGTCACCACCACCACTGTAACCACCACCACTGTCACCACCACCACTGTCACCACCACCACTGTCACCATCACCACTGTCACCACCAGCACTATCACCACCACCACTGCCACTGTCACCACCACCACTGTCACCACCACCACTGTCACCTCCACCACTGTCACCACCAGCACTATCACCACCACCACTGTCACCACCACCACTGTCACCACCACCACTGTCACCACCACCACTGTCACCACCACCACTGTCACCACTGCCACTGTCACCACCACCACTGTCACCACCACCACTGTCACCACCACCACTGTCACCACCACCACTGTCACCTCCACCACTGTCACCACCAGCACTATCACCACCACCACTGTCACCACCACCACTGTCACCACCACCACTGTCACCACCAGCACTATCACCACCACCACTGCCACTGTAACCACC
>JAWQFJ010026216.1:0-5000 GCA_034096865.1 Theodoxus fluviatilis | reverse complement strand
AAGAGCATTTTGAATATTTTCCCACGTACTCCTAATGTTAGGGTTTATGGGAACACTGGGCGTTTTCCGCTGCCTACTTATGCAAAGTTACGCAGTATAAAACTTTGGTTAAAAGTTTTGAAAATGGATGGAAGCAGGTTACCTTATAAAATATACCAAATAATGCTGTGTACATCCAACAAAAATTATTGGGCGTTCAAGGTAAAGAGGATACTGGAAGAATGTACCTGTGAAGAGGTATGGGCAAACCAAAGGGTTTTTAATGAGAAAGCGTTTCTGAGAAACATCATAGAGAAAATCCTCTCCAGTTTTCACTATGATTGAGAAGCACAGGTTAGAAACAGTGGTAGATACTTCGTCTACAGACTGTTTAAAACATCTTATGGAACTGAACAATACCACTATAATCTTCAGTTTAAAAAGGTATTTAGAGACACTTAAATACGATTCAGGGTGGGAATTATTAATTTGTACATCCATAAGTACACATACACAAGAAATAGTAACACAGACGTGTGTCCACTTTGCAGAGAACACAAATAAATGGAGGTGCATTTTTTCCTCCTTTGTCCTGCCTTGCCGGTCTTGAGAAAACGATTCATATTCATATTTGCATGTATTGATGTGAACAGCAATGACCCCGTACAACTTCTCTTGTCCAGTATGCAAATAACAACTATATTATAAACAAGCGTTTATTTGAATGAAGGGTTTAAGCGTAGGCTATATAAGCTCTGGAATCCGTGAAGCAATACAGTTTATACACTGACTAATTATTTGTCTCTGGGTGGTTAATTGAAATGTATACATGCACTGTGCACTTGAAATAGCCTGGTCGCCTAATTAATAAATCTGTTCGACTCGCTCTCTTTCTGTCTCTCTCAATTGTATTCATTCTCGCAAGTATTTGTTTGAATTTACATAATCGTGTACTTTCACAACGTTTAAACATTCTTCATCCGTGTGTTGTGAAGTTGCTTATCCGTTTTCAGTTGTGAGTAGCCACTTTCGGAATCGAATGGGGGATAACTTGCTACTTGCATTTTTTTTCAGTTCCCTTGTTTAAAAATGTTTTTGTTTGCAAACATTTTTGGTGTGAGTAATCTACATGTATTTCCCGTGTGAATTACAACTATGGCTTGTCCATGTTGAGATCTTTTTAGAAAACCGGTCTGTGGTTAGTATTTTCTTTAACAGTTCCTAAACAATCTTAAGTCGATTTGCACCTTATTTAATCGTTTTAAAACTACGTTCGTCCATCTATCCATCCATCGAATAGATATCGAATACATCTAACCTATCTACCTAATCTATATAATTATATAGATCTAATTATCTATCTATTTAATTATATATATCTAATCTATCTATTTAATCTTTCTATCTAATCTTATATATCTATCTAATCTGTCTATCTAATATATCTATCTAATCTACCTATCTAATATGTCTTAATCTGTACATCTAATTTATCTAATAGATTTATCTAATCTTATCTATTTATTTATTCTAGCTATCTAATCTAGCTATCTATCGATTTATTTATTTACCAAGGATGCAAGATTGAATTGTGTATACTAGTGTGCCAAATAATCCGATTGAAAAACGGATTTCACAATTCTAAAGAGCATGGAATCTTTCTGGAAAAAGTTCCTCCGACGGGTCACATCATCTGATTGGCAAGCAATTTAGGTTGGTCAATCCGCAATGAATCCACAGTGATTAACACACAAATTAACAACAGAATGTGAAGATTTAAAGAAACCTCGCAAAAAACGGAGCCAATCAGATGCTTGTGTCACCCGCCAGCTGGACTGTCTTTCTCACACCCCTTTCCTCGGACGAGTCCACTAGTATGGCCCGTTTAAGGAACTTCGTTCCCAGTCATGATTGGCATGTTTAGAGGGAAAAGGTAAAGGTAAAGGTGTGGTTTTTTATAGCGACTTACACCCTTTGTCTGGGTCTCAAACCGCTTACACTTTACCCCCTGATCACTGGGCATCTTCATCAATCCTCACTGGTACCTCACAACAAACATAGTGATAGACATTTAAGACGCACACAGTCAGGTACCAGCACCAACTCCGCTCCCTGGGGAGTATTCCAACCCGATGCTGGCGCTTGGCCACATACAAGGGTTAATCGCACAACGTTTTTGCCAATATTGCCCTCACAGGTACCCGGTTTTACTCCTGGGTGGGGAGAAACAATGCGAGTTAAGCATCTTGCTCAAGGATGCAACTCTGGAAACCGCGCAGCTTCGAACGCCGTACCCACTGGCCGCAAGCGACTGTAGGTCCAGCGCGCTAACCACTCGGCCACGAGAGTCTCGGGAAAGTTTTCTTTACAGCTACTACACTGCGGTGAGGGTAGGCGGAGACAGACGCTACAGAGACACTCCCAACTGGTACTGCAGTCAGTCCTGGGTGGCCTCCTGCCTTCCTTGATAAGTCTACCCACTCCACCCTCTCCATGACGACGGAGAAAGTCGGTCATTCCCATCACTTTCTTTTGTTCTTTTCTCAATAGTTTCCTTATGTTACCTGAACAGGGACTGCGACTGTTTTGCGTTAAGCAATAAATGAGTCAACCATCAGCCGTCTTTCATTTAGTGTGCAGTGACGGGAAAATAGTTTTTTATTTCTCTCTCCTTTCCTTGATCTTTTTGTCATTCTTTTTCTCTCTTTCTTTCACACTCTCTCTCACACACTCTCTCACACTCTCTCTCGCACTATCCATCTATCCATCCATCCATCCATCCATCCATCCATCATAACTCAAACACACACGAACAGACACACACACACACACACTCTCTCTCTCTCTCTCTCTCTCTCTCTCTCTCTCTTTCTCTCTCTCTCTCTCACTCTCTCTCTCCCTCCCCCCCCCCCCCCCTCTCTCTCTCTCTCTCCCTCCCTCTCAGTAAATTGTAAGAGGAACTGGAACTCGCAGAACTCGAGGCGATGCTGGGTTGATGAACGCTTTTTTTCCGCCAAGCCGACACACTCTGGACTGCTCCCGGCCTCGGCCTTATCGAGTCGAGGCGCGGACCACCTCATTGTAAACTACTCTCGCAGACCTGCGAGGCAGGACTGCTTCGTCAACGCATTTACCAACGTTTGTGTTTCTTAACTCCTACTCATCAGCGAGTTACATCTATATACAACGAGATATAATCATGATAGTCTACATGACTAAGTTACAAGGGATTATACACCTAACAAAGTCAATAAGACCAGACTGATCTATATGCTGAACACAGCACGGATAAAGTGATTCTTATTATTGGGCGGGAAGAGGTAACTCTGCACATCTCGGTCTCCAGACAGCGTCGTCTCAGGCGGAGACCGGTCAGCTGAGCTATGAATAGCCCAGAGCTGGGCGTCTCAGTTTACATGGCCACATCTCCTCTGCTACAGGGAGCCAGACTCCTTTACACCCAGAAGACTAAGGTGATGATTTTCAGAGGAGGCGGTCACTTAGCTGCTGGGGAGAGATAGTACCTTAATCACACGAGACTTGAAGTAGTCAACAGGTACAAGTACTTTGGTTGTACCTTTACTATCAAATTATCAAGATATGCCTCCGCAGATGAAGTTGTCATTAAGGGTAAACAAAAATAATTCGTATAATGAAAACAATGTGGTCGTTGCACAATATGAACCCTAACGTGTTTTTCCGACTTTTCGACTCAAGTTCCACCCTCATTATGACATGGTGCTGAATTGTGGGGCCTTCAAAAGCAAGAAATAATTTAGAAGGTACATGTCCTTGCCTGCAAACAGTTTTTGGGATTAGATTATAGAACACCAAACCATTTTGTATATGGAGAGCTACGTAGATACCCTTTTTAAGTAAATAGCACGATGAAAGCTATAACATACTGGCTCAGGTTGTCCAAAATGTCAACCCTGAGGCTACCAAGCCAAGCGCACGTGATGCTATTAAATTCACAAATCTCAGATAATAGGAATTGGTCGTGCATTGTGAAAGACACTGTGCAAACTCGGTAATTCATATGTATGGATGAATGCCGAATGTGAGACCTTTTCTAAAGCAGCTGAAGCAGAGACGGCAAGACTGCTATCGACAGCTGTGGGATGACAATAGCCGTAGTGGCGAAAGATTTTCACGCTACTGTACATTTAAAGACATTTGGCCATGAACATTATTTAGACATCATTACAATTACAAAATTCAGGGATGTATTCATTCGTTTCCGATTAGGAATCAACGATTTAAACGCAAATCGGCGTTACAGACCTGTCCATTCTGCAACACATTCGAAGATGAAATATATTTCCTGTTTGATTGCAATGCATACAGACAGATTAGAGAAAGGCATATTGCACGTTAAGAACACCCAAAATATAAGAAGAGCTCATCGAAGGAAACAAGCACTCTTGCAACCAGGGACGTAGCGAAGTACATTTGTTATGCATTGAAAGCTACAGAAAAAAGTAAACCCATTTTCATATGTTGACAGAGCTCATAACGTTTGTTGAAGGTGTAATGATAATGTACCTATGTCCATCGACACGTTATGATACATTTAGTAGTGAACACTGCTGTTCAGATGGGCTGTCGGCCTATGAATAAACTCTTTTCGTTCATTCTTCTCCTTCCTCTTCCTCGCTCCGTCCGTCTCAATTTTTTATTTTAAAAATCCAATCCCTACACGTTGGTCCTCTCGTTAAGTGAGTGTCAATAGTATTGAATACAAATGGGATCCTCTCCATAACAGGTGCATCACTACGAGACGGAAAACAAGGCAACGTGGTAATGAAGGCCGCTTTGACTATTCGGACGGACGGACGGACAGACATCTAAATGAACAAAAATGCTGAACTGGATTTTGTCGAAATTTGCATGAAAGCAGTTGACTGAAGGTGCTGCTGAGCTTCGCCGTTGCCATGGTGATAGTAGAGGCGATACGTCATCCCTCAACGGTTGCAGCATCACTGGTGGCTGTTCACTCCACGACAAAGACGCATGCAAGA
>JAWQFJ010026215.1:0-2500 GCA_034096865.1 Theodoxus fluviatilis | reverse complement strand
TAACAGGCCGAAGACCTCCTAAAAACCAAGCGTTTCTTACAAAGGGTCTCTCTTATCAGTAGCTTCAAACTGAGATCGCGCGCCTGCATGCTCATGAATACAACATGGAGCTTGGGTTAGGACCTCTGCTGCAGGAAGAAGGACAATAGCTTCAATAAAATTCAACGGAAGGTGATGTGAATGAAATTCCGCAGAACTCTCTGGAGAATCATAGCTGCTAAAAGTTTGGCGACATACTTTAAGAGGATCTCCGAAGCCAAGCAGTGGCCCTAAGAAATAGACTCGAGCCTTTCTAATACATCTTTCCACACAAGGAAAAGTAAAACCTTCCAGAGTAAAAATGCTTTGCGCATTTTCATCCATCAAAACTAATTAAAAACAGAATAAAATAAAACCGTCCAAAAAGCAGAACAGAAGATGTCTTAATAGGTACAAGCAAGATCTACATCCCAAAGAATCCACCATGAAATACGCCAGAATATTTGGCGGGAAAAAAGAGAGACTAAACCGACTGCCTAAAACAATGAAGAGTCTTACTCATTGTCCTAAAATTGTGATTGAAAAGAATATTGACTGAGTTACATCTAACCAGCTTAACGCCAAGTTTATATATTCTGCTATTGCAATAGGATGAAATAGTAGCAATAAGAAGACCACAAATGTAGATGACATATAGAAAAGAACTGCCACGGAGCTAAACAACAAAAGAGCATGGAAAAGTAAATAAAGAAACAAAGCAGAATCGTGTCTGGACGGTGGACTTTGATGCCCGTTGCCTCACGACATCTTGGATTGAAATCTGAAATGTCTCCTCGTCCTGAATGGGATACCACTGGGCGGAAGAAAAAGCGATGTAGGAGGGCAAGATAACATCCTTGCAGAGATCCAGCAAAGATTCCAGCACGCAGACACGCGCAGCTCCAGGGGAAAAGCCTCGGTACTCTGGCAGCGTGGTGACCCCAAAAAAAGAAAAGAAAATATCGTCCTATTCTGAGGGGTCCGTCCTTGTTGTTTTTATTCCAGGTCGCAGAGTGAGATTTTGCCGGAAAAGATGCAGTGAAAGCTATCGTGGCAAGCTTTTTCGCCATCCTTTTATCCTTTTCTTGCTCAGAAAAAGTAGAGATCGACCCAGGAGCGTGCACCGAACAAAACATTTGCACAAATTCTTTGCATTGACCACGAAGAGATAACACTGAATAACGCTGAAGATCTGCATTCTTTTTAATGCAAGAATACAAAATCTTATATTACATGAATATTAACATAATGGTGGGTTGGGGGGGAGGCTGCATCAGGAGGAGGGATAAAGGGGAAGGAGGGGAGTACAAGGGGAGCATGAGGGGAGGGAGGGAGGGAATGTAGAAATAAGAGTATTTTCCCTTGACATTCCGGTTTTACAATGGAAGGAAGGGCGACCATCTTTTCAAATGTATGTGCAGTTTGTCGTTCCGAATTGCTATTCGTTTTTCAATATCTTCTGTGGCTTGTAGGACTTTTCACCGTGAGTCTGTATTTCAAGCCCTTAGCCAGACATCCCTATTATAAAAGTTTCAGGCTTTATAACCAACAATAACCCCTCGATGAATGGCCTTTTGTGACCTCAGTGACAGCGGATCGTCATCATGTCGAATTTACTGGGCAGCATGCTTCAGGCGCCATTTTCACGATGAATACACCCAGCTGTCACGATGGACCGTGAACATTGAGCACGCAGCGATTTATCTAGACGACAGAACACTTGATGGCTTTATGTACTGGGATCAGCTTGTTCTCTTCGTCGTCTTTTTGTCAATGATAAATATATCTCTGCTGTGCTGAAAACCGGATCTGTCTATTATTTCAACGTGTCCGCGCTGCCGCAGTATTTTACGATCATTTCATCGCTCACACCAAGTTTATCGACGACTGGAAATGTGCGTTCATTGTATCACTAACGCGCGCAGTTTGTCCTTCAATAAGAATTCTAAACAACTTTTAGTCGTTTGAAAAGCAAACACTCTCAGTGAAACCTAGTCATTACGAAGATTTAGATGGATGAACGTAGACAGTCAATGAAAAACTTTACAGTACATTCATTCAGTGGAAATCTTTATTGCCATTACATTGGTTTCAGGGCATCGTTCGAGTGCACAGTTGCACTCAACACCATTGGCTGAATTCCAGGGTGAAGGCCTTTTGGAGCCCTTTGAATCGATATTTGGGACCTGAAAAAATACATCACGCCAACACCCAGGAAAAGAACATTGGTGTCGATTGTTGTTTGTTGCACTCCCTCACCCCCTCACTTCTCTTCCCGCACCCCCCTCCTCCCTCCTCCCCTCCTCCCTCCTCCCCTTCTCCCTCCTCCCCTCCTCCCTCCCCATCTGTACTTCCCGCGCAGTATTCGAATGCAGCAAAGAATTTCGCGGACGTTTTCACATGGGAAGCGTACATAATGAGAATCCCAAACGGACGCTGTCGCTCTTCAGAAATCACTATTTCAGCGCATGGAAATCGTGAC
>JAWQFJ010026214.1:5000-10104 GCA_034096865.1 Theodoxus fluviatilis | reverse complement strand
TTATAATGTATTAATTATGATTATAGTATTTTTATTCGTATTATTCTTAATTATGAGTATTTGATTCATTATTTATTATTATTCTTCTTATAGTTTCTTATTTTCATTCTCACTTTTCTTATTATTCTCGTTGCTTCTTACTTCTCTTTCTTCTTCTTTCTTCTTCTTCTCCTTTTTTCTTTCTTCTTTATTCTTTTTTCTCTTTTCCTTCTTTTTTCTTTTCTTTCTTCTTTTCTCTTCTTTTCTTTTTCTTTCCTTCTTTTTTTTCTCCTTCTTCTTCTTCTTTCTTTCTTCTTCTTCTTCTTCCTCTTCTTCTTCTTCTTCCCCTTCTCTTTTCTTCTTCTTCCTCCTCTTCTTTCTTCTTCTTTTCTTCTCTTCCTTTTCTTCTTTTGCTTTTCGTCTCTTTCTTCTTCTTATTCTTCTTCTTCTTCTTTTTACTTTTCTATCTCCCTTCTCCTTCTCCTCCTTCTCCTTCCCTCTTTCTCACTCTCCCGTGGCAGAGCAGAAGCAGAAGGAGGAGGCAGGACGAAGGGGAGCAAAAAGAGAATATGGACGATGCTGCTGCTGCAGGCTGCTGCTGTGGTGGTTGAGGAGTGCTGATCATGAGATGATGATGATCTGATGATGTGATGATGAATGATGATGATGATGATGATGATAGATGATGATGATGATGATGATGATAGATGATGAAATGATGACCTGACGATGATGATGAGTGATGATGATGAGATGATATTATGATGATGATGATGCATGCACTGACTGAGGATGATGATGTGGATTGATGATGCTGCACTTGTGATGATGCTGCCTTGATGACTCTGCTGCTGCTATGGTGCTGATGATTATACTTTTCAGATTTGAAATTGCTGACGACGTGAGACGAGCTGCACGACGATGGCGACGATAGTTACTGTGACGCACGACGATGGCACGACTATGATGACGACGACGACGACGACGACGATGATGATGATGATGATGATGATGATGATGATGATGATGATGATGATGATGATGATGATGATGATGACGACGACGACGACGACAACGACGACGACGATGACTACAATGACGATGAAGTATACGAAGAGGAGGAGGAAAACTATTAATTAACAGTACACACTTTGTTCAAGAACGTTACCAAATTTTCCTTCCGCTCAAACATACACGAAACCCGGGATCTTGATAAACAAGGGGAGGATTTCTATCAAAATAAGCGCAGAGAAAAAAAAATTGAAAAGAGTTTCTCAATCATATATTTTACGTTTATTGAAGAGAAAAGAAAGTTACCCTTTGAAAGAAAAGCAAAGATCCGAACTTAGGCGTCCTCAGAGGTTCACCCACTAGTTTCTCGTTTCTACAAAACAGCCGTTATTTATGAAGTAAAAACTGCAATGGTCTCTCAGTTGGTGCTCGTCAGGCAGTCACTTCGTGCCTGTTTGGGGATGCATGTATGCATTACTCCCGTAGACCCGAGACAACAGAATAATTATCCTGCGGGAGCGATAAGGTTTTCGTGTCACGCTGTGCAGAGTTGCAGCATGACTGTCCCGTTGTACCCAGCGCCCGTCTGTCCTGTCCTGGATTGTCTCGGAGTTTTCCTCCACACATGTGACCCCGCACTACGAAACGCTTCGCAGTGTACCCTCGGTCGCGTTTGATTTATACATGTATAGTGTTTCTTCTCTCTTTTTTAAATAATCAGGCCCTTTCAGACGTGACTACAGTATTTCAATCGAGTGATTTGGTGCAAAGTTCTACGCAATTTTAAAAATATATAATCAACACTGTGAACAAATGTGAAAGCTCTGTTAAATTAGCATATTTTCGTCGTGTTTTATGCATATCAACGTGCCGCTCTCATTCTTTTTTTTATTCCTCTTTCTGAGCTGCAGATCGACGGACATTTTCAGATAATGTAAAAAAAATTATCACAGATGAGTTTTTTGAAAATATGTTAAAATGGACAACCAAACCACACACCCACTCATACGGGCTGTAGCTCGGTTTTGCTTGAGGCGCAATGCGATTCACACCCTGATGCGGGGTATAAAAAAAACTTGCGGTGCATCCTGATTCTACCCACACACAAAAAATTGCGTCGGGGATGGTGGTTGTGGTGGTGGTGGTGGTGGTGGTGGTGGTGGTGGTGGTGGTGGTGGTGGTGGTGGTGGTGGTGGTGGTAATATGACGACAGTCTGCCCAACATACAAGTTAGCACAAACAGACAAAGACTGTAGCGAAGCCGAAATGAAAAACCAAAGGTTCAATGTCACATGATTCCTCTAGCCCCCAGACACAACTCTCGTTTTCGAGAGCAGGACACGACCCGGCAGTCCGGATACGCAAAACTGGATGAGAACGTGCAGACTGAGCAGTCGCTGTGTTCCAAAGTAAATTTCACTATGAGCTTTTTAAAGCCACACCCCTTCATTTGATTTTCGTTTTTTGGCACCAAAGTCATCTTCATCCATGCACAAACCATCCCAGAAAAAATGAAACTTATAAATTTTACCGAAGTATTTCAAATCATTTTTTAATAAATCGGACAGAGTACCCCGGGTACTGTGTCCGGAAATGTTGCCCATAACGACCATTTCAGCTTCACTATTCCATAATGCCCTTGGCCAAGCCCTGGACAAAATCCTCACAGCATGAGAGGTCCTGTCCGGAAGAGGGCAAAAGGTGTGAGTGAGTGGAGGCGAAACACAGGCAGACACGCAGACGGCAGATCCCCAGACTCCAAGAGGCTCCACTACTATGGATGGCTCCAGCAAACTCTCCTGTAGCCTGCCACCTTTCCGTCACACGAGAAAATAAACAGCACCTTACCATACGCCTGCGTTGGCTTCCCTCTTCTGTGTCTGCAGAGCTCCACTCCTGCTCCTCCTCATCCTGCTCCTGCTCTGCTCATTCTGCTCTTGCTCCTCCTCCTGCTCCTCCTTCTGCTGGTCCTCTTCCACCTTTTCCTCTTCCACCTCCGCCTCGTCCTCGTCATCGTCCTTGTCTTCGTCGTCGTCGTCGTCGTCGTCGTCGTCGTCCTCCTCCTCCTCCTCCTCCTCCTCCTCCTCCTCCTCCTCCTCCTCCTCTTCCTCCTCTTCCTTTTCTTCCTCCTCCTCCTCCTGTCTTCCTCCTCCTCCTCCTCCTCCTCCTCTTCCTCCTTCTCTTCCTCCTTCTCTTCCTCCTTCTCCTCCTCCTCCTCCTCTTCCTCTTCCTCCTCTTCTTTCTCCTCCTCCTCCTCCTCCTCCTCCTCCTCCTCCTCCTCCTCCTCCTCCTCCTCCTCCTCCTCCTCCTCCTCCTCCTCCTCCTCCTCCTTCTCCTCCTCCTCCTTCTTCTCCTGCTGCTGCTCCTCCTCCTGCTGCTGCTCCTGTTGCTGCTGCTGCTGCTGCTCCTCCTCCTCTTCCTCCTTCTCTTCCTTCTTCTCCTCCTCGCGTCTCTTTTCCCACCATTTCTCCTCCTGCGTCTCTCCTTTTTTCCTGTCTCTATGCTCCTCCTCTTTCACGTACTTCTCTTTCCCCTCCTCCTCTCTACTACTGCTGAGAGACTCCGAGTCAGGAAAGTGGGTCAGGCAGTGATCAACCCCATGGAAGGTCGAGATAAATGGCGAAAATGTCAGATGGGACCTTGGCCTGCTGTTTAACGGAGCAGTCGCAATTTTACGACCCTAAAGCCCGCTTTGTCGTAAAATGAGACTTTCATCGCGGTCAGTGCTTGTTCTGGGTTCCTAATTGCTGCCTTCACTGCTTTGAAGTTGCGATTCTTTGCCCTGCACATGGAGAGAATGAAGGCAACTAAAGAGGCTTGTTGCTCTGTCAATCAATCCCATGAACTTTCATCTCCTTGTTCAGTTTTTCCTTCTTTCTTCTTTCTTACTGCTTTGTCTCGTTGTCTGACTATCTTTTCTCTTCTTGTCTCCTTCACTGTTCCAGCACGAGCATGAAGAGAGTGCAAGGGATTTCTCACAGGGCCCCGTCGGTTCTTCGCGTGGGATTCTTGTCCGAGGTTCGTCCTACCTCTAAAGGCATGATTGTCTTCGTGTGTGTGTGTGTGTGTGTGTGTGTGTGTGTGTGTGTGTGTGTGTGTGTGTGTGTGTGTGTGTGTGTGTGTGTGTGTGTGTGTGTGTGTTTGTCAGTGATGTAGTGCGTTTGTATTTTTGTGTGTGTATTTGTGCTTATTAGTGCGGGTTTGAATGTCGATGTGGCTTTCCGTGTGTGCGTGCATGGAGATGTAACTCCCCCAATGTGTGTGCATGCGCATATGTATATGTGCGTGTACTCTCTCGCGTAATTTTATCTCTCTATTTTCTTCTACCAACACGACTGGGTAACTTTTGCTGTAATTGATTCTCATGACTTGAAACGGTATTCCATCTAGAAAATTGTCCGTCTTTGTACAAAAAAGTATCGTGACACGCATATCGGGAATCTTGTGGGCATACATTCGTGCGAGCTTAACGTTTGCTGATCCTTTACAGTACATCCCATTGCTTAGAGTCTCGTCATACCTTGTTTATGCACTGTTCCACTGTAGACTATCAGTCAGCTACACTCTACACACGCAGAATACTGTACACCCAACCTTCCAGTCACGAAGAATCCGTTTGCGTTCGATATCTCCAGTCCTTCCCCCCATTTTATTTTCCTCAAAGCTCTGTGAGAGTTGAAAGATTGATTCCTTTACATCAGGGATACAAGGCTTTCCCAGCTACTCTGACACACCACTCTTAGAAACAGCGCACTGCCTGATAGGAAGTGTTCACACCGTAAACTTGTATCTGCCTAATTGCCGCGGACTTCAAAGCTTGGTTATGAAACTCACAGGCGACGTGGCGGCTGTTTGTTCCGATTACCTTCGATTATCTAGAAACAAGAATAATGCGTTCTATTCCAAAGCTCAGAACTTCAAAGAGTTCCGAGACGTTCATAAAGATATATGCTCACTCCATATTCCACTCCGACAGATCAAAGAAATAGGAGCGATTCAGTGGGTGTGTACGTGAATGTCTTATTGTTAAAGAAGATTGCGTTCAGAAAAATACACATGTATTCACACAATGAATGTCCTAACCTGGTCCATTATGCTCAGTGCTTTCTATGTA
>JAWQFJ010026213.1:0-22243 GCA_034096865.1 Theodoxus fluviatilis | reverse complement strand
TGGAAGGCGCAGAGAAGGTAGCTGTCCATGAATACAAAGGTGAATGCCCCCACCTGATCACCATGGAAACGCCAGGCACAAAACGTCGAGTTACATCCGACTAGACCCAGCCTGCATGGACAGAGTGAGAGACTCGCAACAAAGACCAGGGGAAATATACTTGAAGGAAACCAGAGCATGTGAAAATGGACCACTTAACAGACGACAGATCTACATCCTTAAGGCAAGGGAACAGGGAGGTGAGGGTGACAGACACCACAAATGCAACTTTGCGGACCAGATGGCTGCATTTGAAAATATGCAAAATAGCAACACATTCGTTCAACTTGTAATCAAACAGAGCCAAAAGGTCCCAGTTATAAAAAGCTACACAGAGGATGACGATCTTTCTATGAGAGTTCATGTGAACAAAGTTTGCCAGTTAGCTTACTACGAGTTAAGGAAAATTAGCACTATTCGTCACTGTCTTTCACAACAGGCCACTCAAACCCTTGTCACTTCCCTTGTTCTGTCCCGTCTTGATTATGGAAATTCTCTTCTTGCCGGCATTCCTGACACTCTGCTAAACAAACTGCAAAAAGTCCAAAACATTGCTGTTAGATTAGTTTTTAGATGTCCCAAGAGAACTCCCACATCTAAACTCCTTCGTGCACTGCATTGGCTCCCCGTCGCTCAGAGGATAGAGTATAAGCTAGCCACTATGTGTTTCGACTTCTTCAATCAAACTGCACCACACGCACTCAAAGAAATTATCACTGTCTACACCCCCGCTAGAAATAACCGTTCAGCTGCAGACACCAAAACGTTAAATGTACCCCGTCGCAAAAAGAAAACCCAAGGACAGCGAGCTTTTTCTTACATCGGCCCTGTAACGTGGAATAGCCTACCTTTCCCTGTCCGTCACTCTGATTCCATGTCCCAGTTCAAAACCTCCCTCGAGACACACCTGTTCCGGTCAGTCTTTCCTGACGAGCAGTGAAGTGCTCCACAAGGCGCCTTTTTATATTATAAATGTTTCGTGTTTTGTTTATTGCCTGCTATTTAATTAATTGTATTGGTTTTAATTTTTCTTTCATTTCAACTGTACAGTGTGCGAGTGTTAGAATGCTTTGCTTGAGTGTGGACTTTTTCATTGTAAACGCCATGAGCTTGCTTATTAGGGAAGGTATGTGCGTACACATAGTCTGTATTATTATAATTATAATTATTATTATTATTATTATTATTATTATTATTATTATTATTATTATTATTATTATTATTATTATTATTATTAACAAATAGAAGATTTGCAACGCTTTTGTTGCGCTTCATCATCAGCTGAGACAACAGTCATAGGCGATGACAAAACGTTCAATTTGGGGGAAGTGCACGTCACTGTACTGGTGTACAAAAACCTTTCTCTCAATAACAGGAAAACAGAAGAGCATCCAGTGATCTGCGGTCCATTGCTTCTTCACGAAGAAAGCGACACATCAACGTACCACTTATTTTCCAACACTTGTCAGGCCGACTCTCCTCAGACCCAACCTATGACTATGAGCTTCCGATATGGGGCAGTGATGATGAATCCGCTATGAGAGATGCAATAGCCATGGCATTTCCCGGGGCAAGTAGGTTGTCATGCGTCCGTCACCTACAAAAAAAAAACAAACTTGAAGTGGCACTGACAGACAAGGTGGGAATGGCAAAAGCAGAAAGAAAACAGCTTGTACAGAATATTTTTGGAGACACTGGCATCCTCAAAACTGCAACAATACCAGCTGATGTCCAGGACGAAATGCAACACCTGTTGGACACCACGAACCACTCCACGCTCAAAAAACACTTGAGAAGGATTTTGCCGATGCTAGAAGAAAATGTGAAGGCAAAACAGAAGGCAAACCTGCTACTCCCTGATTCACACTGGACCAACAACAACTGTGAATCCCTAAACCATGTCATCAAGCAAAAACTTGACTGGAGACCAAAACAACTGGTGGAGATGGTTGAAAATCTACATGAGGTAATTATTCAACAATCCTCAGAGGAGAAACGTGCCACTTTTGGTATGGGCGAGTTCTACCTTGATGAATCGTTCCAGAAATTCTATGTTTCCAGAGGCAAAGCCTGAGACCTGGAAAGGAAACACGTCAGGAAGCTGAGAAAAACAACCAAAGAAACCCTTGTGCGCACAACAGATGGTCAAAACAGCGTTAAAGCACCAGCCCACAGGGGGAAAAAGCCAGGACAGAGGAAACGGAGGCGGAACGCGAAAACTACAACACCCAGCAAATCCAAAAGACCAAAGCTTAATTCTTCTGCAGAATTGGAATAAGTGAAGATTGTTGACAGTGGTTGAAATTGTGGATCGATCAGTCTTTGATGATAATAATGTTGATGATGGCGTTTGACGAGGTGGAGTGGAGTGCTTGATGATTATAATGAAATTGATGATGGTGTTTGATGTTGATGATGGTGTTTGATGTTGATGATCGTGTTTGACGTTGATGGTGGTGTTTGATGAGGAGTTGGAGTGTATATATTGGTAATTATTTTATAGATCAATGCTTCGTGATGACAAGGTGGAGTATGATGGTGTTTGATGTTGATGATGCTGTTTGATTCAGTGCTTGATGATGATAATTAATTGATGTTGATGATGGTGTTTGATGAGGAGTGTATATATTGGTAATTATTTTTTGGATCAGTGCTTGATGATGATAATGAAGTTGATGGTGGTGTTTGATGTTGATGGTGGTGTTTGATGAGGAGTTGTAGTGTATATATTGGTAATTATTTTGAAGATCACTGCTTGGTGATGACGAGGTGGAGTATGATGGTGTTTGATGTTGATGATGGTGTTTGGTTAGGAATTGGATAAACTAAAAGTTGTTCAAAATTTCACAAGTTTGTCATGTTACAGTTAGTATGAACCGGTTCTTTGAACACACAATAATAATACAATTTTATACTTACGCGAGTATAAACTCAACATCTCACACAAAAGTGAAACGTTAGCATTCAAACACACAAATTATAAATCCTGTCATAATCTTGTCCTTTCGTGAACATAAACTTGTCCCACACAAGATGTATGCAAAACCCAGGTAAACAAATCCAATACGCATGCGCCGTAATAGGCTACAAACCGGAAAGACACAAAAGGGACCATTCATTGCTTTGTTAACAAACCCCCCAAAACACACATACACTAAACATGAAGAATTGAATAATTAAATTTTAAGGGATTGCGGGGGGTTGCGGGGGATTTCAGGGGATTGCGGTTTATAGTATTACCCTTCATTTGTATATTTTGAGGAGTAGGTGTATAGGTTATTTCTTAACATACACTGCCTAAAAAAATTGTATCGTTTGCAAACACGAAACACCGTATACGTACGCTCTATGAATCATGTCCGTTGAATTTATTGAGATGAATCGAGGCACAGCATTTTCAACAAAATTGTCTACAATTGAACCTGGATTGCTTTTTTTAGTGGAAAAAGTTCCCGTGCCATTCGATATGACACCGAGGTGTGTTCTATCATGTGAAAAACTGCTGTGATATCTGTTTCGTCAGTTATTTCGTCTATCGGGAACTTCTTCACCGACACTCGCACCAGGTCGCAGCCATGTTCTCTCGGACTTCCGCCTTGCCAACTGATGATTGGCCGTTTTTTAGCGATAGGAGCGTCTCGCTCGCCCTCGACTAGCCATCGAGGCGAGCCACTTGCCAAACAAACGCGCCTAATGTTTGCTTTCCAAAGAGACGAGACCACCTCCTCACTGCCTTGCAGCTGATTAATTAAGGTACCGTGGCTCTGAAGTGGTCAGAGACAATGACACAATAGAGACTATCATTCATGAATAGGGTAAGCCTGCAACCTCCAATAATTTCACGCAGTCTACTGAAGAACATTTAGCTTGTTAGCTCTTGATTAACCGTCTGACAAACAGGCAGAACAAGATCAGACCAGACCAGACCAGACCAGACCAGACCAGACCAGACCAGACCAGACCAGACCAGACCAGACCAGACCCAGACCAGACCCAGACCCAGACCAGACCAGACCAGACCAGACCAGACCAGACCAGACCAGACCAGACCAGACAGACGGACGGACGGACGGACGGACGGACGGACGGACGGACGGACGGACGGACGGACGGACGGACAGACAGACACACACACACACACACACACACACACACACACACACACACAAACACACACACACACACACAGACAGACAGAGACAGAGACAGTGACAGAGACAGACACAGAGACACACAGACACACACACACACACACACACACACACACACACACATACACACACACAGACAGACACACAGTCAGACACACAAACAGACACACAGACAGACACACAGACAGACATACACACAGACAGTCACACACACACGCACACAGACAGGTGGACAGATTGGTAGGTAGATAGATAGAGTACTACAAAGGCTTTAGTCCACGATGGGAAATTCTCTTCGCACAGGAGTCGAAATGTTTGGGGATGGGGTGGAGTGTGTGTGTGTGTGTGTGTGTGTGTGTGTGTGTGTGTGTGTGTGTGTGTGTGTGTGTGAGAGAGAGAGTGTGTTTGCGTGCGTGTGTGTATGTGCGTCCGTGCGCGTGCGTGCGCACTTGTGTGTGTGTGTGTGGTGTGTGTGTGTGTATGTGTGTGTATGAGAATAGAGAGAAAAAAGAAGTGATAGCGATGTGTATGTGTGTGTGTGTGTGTGTGTGTGTGTGTGTGTGTGTGTGTGAGAGAGAGAGAGAGAGAGAGAGAGAGAGAGAGAGAGAGAGAGAGAGAGAGAGAGAGAGAGACGTGACCAAAAAGAAGTTTGATTTTATGCTCGCATAAATGCCATCAACATTTGAGAGGATAAAAGAAAAATGGATATTGATTTGGTACACTGATCATTGTACATTCAAATAGATATTGCATTTGACTTAGCACTGATACATAAAAACTCAATATCACGTTTTGCAACAGGGATGGAAACAAAGAAGAAAAAATGGAGGGTCTTGCTAGGACTGACTCTGATTTCCTTGGCAATACTTTTACCAAAAACCGAATTGAAACAGTGAGCATATGTACAAAAGAAAAACAACAAAATCAATTAATTGCGTCCTAACTGAAATTCTTGTCGTCTTCAGCAGCTAAAAATTAATCAAAGCAACCGTTGCCCTTTTTTGTGTCTGCGGTCCGGGTGGGAAGTCACATTATATCTGTCACGAGCTGTCTCAGGGGAGGATAAGTTCGAGTCGAGGGTTTGCGCAAAATCATCTCCCTTTGACCTCGATTTCACTGCGCACTTGTCCAGGTCAGGGTAGGACTGCCTTACATATCGACTGCACTGCCGAAGCAAACCACAGTTATTCTAAGCACGATATGTGACAACTTCCTGCTTATAGTTCGGGCTGATCAGTCGGATATGCGTGACTGTACTAAAAATGACAAACTGATCTATTTCAACCACGATATTATTTATTTATTCGTGTATGTTCCAGAAAAAGACAACCAGCATGTTCACAGAGGAAATCTTAGTGCAGTGATACTTTTTGCAGTGCTTTTTCTCCAAAAACGCTTTCGTACTTTAGCTTTGTTTCTCATGCACGGTCACAAATGACACTAATCGTTAACACCAGAGAATAACAAAAACAAGAAGCCCCAATTTGTGACATACTGATACTCTTTCTTTTCTTGTGTGTGTGTGTGTGTGTGTGTGTGTGTGTGTGTGTGTGTGTGTGTGTGTGTGTGTGTGTGTGTGTGTGTGTGTGTGTGTGTGTGTGTGTGTTTGTGCCCGGTATGTGTCTGTGTCTGTGCCCGTGTGAGTGTCTGTATCTGTGCCCGTGTGTGTGTCTGTGTCTGTGTAAGATACTTCATTCGTGCTTGACATTACGAAAACAGCTGCTTCTTTTAGAGAGCTCCAAGGGGAAAAAAGTTTTATAAAGTGACCCAACTCGTTTTTAGGATGGTTTCATTGTGTAATGCAGGCACAGACACAAAATGTAATTCTGTGAGAGGGTGTGCCTATATATCACCAAGTACATTTACATTCTTCCTCTTCCTGTCATGCGTTTCCTGTGAGTTAGGTGCCCATTCTGCATGAACAGCCACTACATTGCTCTCTTCTGCCAGTTTGGAAGTGTCACGCAGCTGCTCTTCATATCACTTGTCAACTGGATTAGTCACGCCTTCCCTCTCTTCCTAACATAATTATGTCCTGTATGTTGGATCGATGTCCATTTGTCCGGTCTGTCATTTGTTAATTCGATTTAATTCACGTTTGACTGCAGACCGTTTCCCTGGTATCCTTGCTTGCGCTATATCGATCTACACTGTAATGTTTATGTATTAAATCCGTTGCTTTCTCTGATAATTTCACATAATTTCAATGGTGCAATATTCATTCGATAGACCTTTTCGTGCTAAACGTGGCAACACTGCAAACAAGTAATTTCAGTTAAGTATAGAGATGTAATAAGCGTCATTAAGAAACAAACTCTGGAACAGGCTGAGATCGCGTCGGCCGATTCTCAGCCTGGCCCCTCTAAAGTCCGCGCCTCCGTTTGATGAGAGGAAACGTCTGCCAGTCTTGACGCCTCCACCACACACATTGCACTGACCACTGCTACCTCAGTGTTGAGGAAAATGTGGAAACGCCGCCGACTAGCTCGTCTTCTTCCCTGTGTTGTGTTCATCGCCATCAAGAACCTGCCTGTCCACCGGGCCGCGTAACAACTGCGTGAGGGAGACAACTCAGTGAAGCCGCTGTTTTTGAGTGACGTGACTTGAAAAGGGGGTAATGGGGGGAGTTAACGTTCGATGCTTCGACTGCAGTCATTTAGCAGTTAGCATCTACTCCTTCCTATGTCTGTAGTAATAACTGATGACTTTATTAATGTTTACTCATGCGAGCATTTTGCAATTTTACAAAACTGCCACGAAGAAAAGACACGGCTTGAAAAAGGGCCACCAGCCATCAAGAGAAGACCACTCTAATCAATATACCTTCAGTAGACGTTACGGAAGACGCGATCTGTCATGTTCTGTCAGCAAAATCGAGCAAGATGTTCCAAAGGGTATTTGTGAGAATATCGTTTGAAATGTTGCATTTAAAACCAAGATTCGTTTAATTCAGTGGGTGGGGGAAAGCGACTAGGCGTTGTGGTTCAGTTCCTACTGAGGATGGCATGCGTGCTAATTCCCTTTGCTACTAATATCAAAGTCTGCGTCTCAAGCTGGAGCATTGATTCGTCCTCTAACTTGTGTTTCTTTTTACCAAATGATTAGATCCTCGAGCCAAGCTTGTAGGTCTCATGGTATGTCCCCCGCATGAACACATTGACCATAAGCTAACAATCAAGTATGCTGATGATTTTTTTTAAAAGATCGAGATACTTTGTAGTGGCCCAACCTTTTGTCAAATATTTTGTGTATGGCGATTAGGTGCCATGGTTTGGTATCTGCTCGAAATGACTTTATTACCATTTTCAATCACTGAGGAGATAAAGGATTGTTAAAATGTGATGCTGCCAGTGTAGGCTGGTTGGAAAAATAATGCAAAGAAGCAGTTTTGAACCACCCTCCACGTTTTATTCAGGCAACTTGTTCAGAGGTCCTTAGCACAGCAATTAAACCTCATCATCCAAATGAGCGTCTTAGTAAAATAGTAAACGCGGGGACCTTACGGAAAGCATCTAGCAAGTATGGCCGATCAAAATGTGTTAAGAAAAGACGAGAGAGTGGTTGGGCACGGGCTATTCGTTACTCGAGACCACGCATATACCCAGTACTCATGCAGGGACGAAGAGACGAGGGAACAGCAAACGAAAGAAAGTGCGAAAGAAAGTGAATATATAAGTAAAGGTGTCCCACTACAGAGGACTATGTCAGCATACGGGGACTTGCTGCCATGCAACGCATGATAGGACTCGAGGCGCAGAAGAGGCCTGTGTCCAGTACTCTCTCAGGTGTTTAGCTCGCAGGTACCCACTTTGCTCCCTCGAAGACTGGGCCCACTCCAAACAAGAAATGAACAAATGACCTAACTTTTCATGAGCTTCCCGGGCGTCATGTGTTTAATGCTTGTAATGAGCCAAGAAGCAGCTGGGACGTCATGGAAGATCTATTGATGAGGGCGAGAGGTGTTTACCTGAAGGTTTCAGATGGTGGCACGTCATGTCATAATTTTCACTGCGCTTCAACCGTGGAATATCGTCTTTCGGACATAACACTTGTGTTATGAAGATTCTGGATCACACGGGAGACTCGCAGCACGGTTGATTTTTGTATATCGGTCAGGTCATTGCCCTGACCTGCGACCGAATTGGGCTAAAATTGTCTTGTTGTGTCACGTGAAGTCAGTCGATTTTCAGCTTGAACTTTTAGAGAGTGTGCCGCTTCATTCACGAAAGATCTGGAAATCTAGGGTTAGATATAAAAGGAGCGACAAAGCGAGAGAGAGACAGAGACGACTGACACAAGTCAGACACGTGCAGCAGATGCGACAGAGTTAAGGTGAGGGCTTAACTTTGTAAGGAGCGAGTCTCAGCGACACTGTGTGTGTATAGAGTGAAGCGAGTACGACGACGAATTACTGTTGGCTGATTTTCACCACTGTGTAGCGATCAGTGCGTGAATAAAGTTTATTGAAAACGACCACCAGTGTTTGTCACTTCGATTTCCCAGCGCAAGCCAGGAGAACCCCCGCACAACAAGAGAAGAGTGCAACACTTGCAAAAGAGAACGCTTTTTCGCTGTTCTGTAATGCGGACATGTATGTGTATACATACTTTACAAATAAGTACATCCTTTCTTATACTCTCGCTTTTGTAAACAAATGTTGAGGCCTTACATAGCCAAATAAAGCTGATTCAGCAATAAACATTCAGTCAGTCAGTCAGTCAGTCTTTTACGTGGTTTTCGAAGGGTTTCACTTTTGACGGCTATGGAGGACTGGAACAATTCAATGTGAGAGGGTGCATAAACAGCTAGGCCAGGTAATTCAAAGACTCTTTGGATCCTGTGGACTTAGCTGTGTCTTGAAACATGTCGGTGTCGTAGTGTCGTCTCAGGACTCCTGGCTGTGGGTTGTACACTACTGCATGTCCAACTCTCATTCAAAACTCTGGCGTCTCCTTGTGACTAGAGGAAATTAGGATTTGAGGCCGTGTCAACTATATATTGATTTGTACAGTGCCCACGAGGCAATCCCTATTAAGTGCAAAGAACAATGTTTCGACTAACTTATTATTCAGAAGCAGGTATTGCAGTTTCTTTGGTGGCATCATTGCATGATCTGCTGGAAACCTTTGAACTTGTAAAAGAAATAAAGAAGAGTTGAGGGAAAGTAAAGGGGGGAGAGAAAGAGAGAGAGAGAGAGAGAGAGAGAGAGAGAGAGAGAGAGAGAGATGTGTATGTGTGTTTGTGTGTGTGCGTGTGCGTGCGTATGCATGCATGCATATGTGTGTGTTTGTTTGTGTCTGTGCGTGTGTGTGCATGCATTCATGCATGTGTGTGTGTGCTTGTTTGTGTGTGCGTGAAAACAAAAGATACATACAACGGACAGAAAGCTGAGAACTCTTCCCTCAGAATTTTTCCATCCCATGTCGTGGCCACTCTCCCGCCACCACAAAACACTTCGAGGCAGAAGAAAAAAGACACGTAGAGCGCCGCGAGGTCGTGTAGGCCGTGAGGTAGGCTGCCTCCTGTTTGATGGTGATGATACTCACATTTCAGAGTATTTTTATCGGGGAGTCACACAATACCCAATACTCGCAGTGGGAGGACACGCTGTTGCCAGGGCGACAGGGAAGGGTAGGAGACGGGAATGACGTGAGAGCCAGCCAACCTGTTGGACTGCTGGCCAGCCACGCGGTGGCAGCGCAGCTCAGCACATCTCACTGTCATACCCTCGCTCCTCCCTCGTCTGTCAGAAAATGGTGGACTTCTCTTCCCTGTGGTCACTATGCCAGGACATCTCGAACGGACTTGGTTTTACCTCACTCAGTCTCCCACTGACGGATTCCATATTTTCCCGTGAGAAGGTTGGTGGTTTCGATGCCCCTACTCTCTCTTGTCGAGTACTGTGTTTTTATCTCCTGCGATGGTTGGGTTCTGAGTGAAACACGCGCAAATGTTGAGTCGTCGCGAGTCCGTCATCCTGCACTCCTATGGGGACAGGAATCAATGGTCCCTCTTGGACGGAACAGTTGACGAGATTGGTAACTGTTACAAGCCGGACCTGCTCGTCTAAAAATGCTTCATTGAAAGGGCAAAGGTCTAGGGGATTACTCTCGGCCCACTTGCAACACTTTCTCACACGATCTTTCCATCTGACGCGAAAGAGACAGAAAGACAGTGAGGACGTAGGTCAAATATTAAATCACTTTAATTTGTACGCCAAAGTAATCATGTATGAATATGGTTACTATGACTGACAAATATGAAGAAGAACAATAATTATACTCATCATCATCTAAGAAAATGGCCCGCCAGCCAATCAATGTGATGACTTATCTGCTCTGAAGTGAATAACGTGTCCTCCCGAGTCCGTTTCCGCGAACGCGCCCTACGGTGTGTCGACCGTGGTTCGATCAGCGCTCACGAGGGCAGGAGCCCTCGGGATCTTTGTTGTAGTGGTTGTTCTGGAGGCGTTGGCGGGAAGTGTGGGGGGGGGGGGGTGAGGTGGGTAGCACATTTTTTTCTCTCACAGGCATATCATCTGTATTCTTTCACAAAGCATAGCAACTGTAGCCTATTCTTTCACAAAGCATAGCGACCGTATTCTTTCACAAAGCATAGCAACCGTATTCTTTTACAAAGCGTCGGCTGAGGAATCTCGTATCTTCGCCCTGGGAGACGGGCACTGCAAACTGCTATCTTCACCCTGGGAGACAGCCACTGCAAACTGCTATCTTCACCCTGGGAGATGTGAGGGTGGATTCACGTAGTTCTCTCTCAACGTGGAGTGCTTCTTCCTGCAGGGAATAGGAATGACATAACTCTTGGCGCGCTTGGGATGACGCAATTCTTGGCGCGGCTGTCGTTCTTTGAAGGTGTTATATGCCGCCCGTGCTTTGGCACTGGTCTGCAGGGAGTTATACAACTTTTGCGCGGACGTCTTCAAACACAGTCACTTCCCAACCATTGAGAGCACTCGGGCCACCACCCCCACATTCCCACTGTCCAATCACTGGGCCCGTATATAAAACAAGGTCTTACCTCGCAATGTCTTCAGAGCAGTTTTCGTTGCAGCCAATCAAATTTGCTATGGCTGGCGGACCATCATAACTATATCATTATTGATCTGCTACGGCTGGCAGGCCACACTAACTCTCTATACACACAACAGGTTAGTCATGACAAAGGATAAACTTAATCCTAGGGGGAGGGGTGATCTCGCCACAGTAACAATAATGGCTTTTACTTTATTCTTCATGTGTGAAGCTCTACATGCATATCAGTAACTTTTTAATAATAATAATAATAATAATAATAATAATAATAATAATAATAATAATAATAATAATAATAATATAGTTTATTTACGCACATACCTTCCCTTGACAGGCAAGCTCATGGCGTTTACAACCCAAAGAATCAACACTCATACAACCGCTCAACACCACATTCCTACCAAAACACACACTACACACATAAACAAAAAACAACACTAAAATCCAATAGAACAAACTATACAATATACACAGCACTTGCAGGCAAGGTCAAGTAAGGCGAAGCAGCTCATCGGGAAAGGCGGATCGGAAGAGGTGGGTCTTTAGAGCACTTTTGAACTGGGGCAGTGTCAGAATGACGGACTGAGAGAGGGAGACTATTCCAGGTTACAGGTCCAACATAGGAGAAGGCACGCTGTCCTTGAGTTTTCTTGTTTCGGCGGGGGACCTTAAGTATTCTAGAGTCAGCAGCTGAGCGTAGAGATCTGGAGGGCGTGTAGACTTCCTCGCAATCCTTATTCTCTACATTTATATCTTCTAGTTATTTTAGCAGAACCTTAGAAGATGTGACCTTGGCAGATGAGATTTTCGAAAATAAAGACATGAAGTACATGTATAATATTCAAAACAACAGATGGTCGAAGTCGGGGAAAGAATAGTCAGGCTAACTCCATATGGGGCAGGATGAAGATAGCACTCTCTGCAGGAGGGAGAAACAATTGATATGATAGCAGCCATGTTGTATTGAGTTTCCTTCTTGTCACTGATCTGGAACCACATCTTCCGCACTGTCTATTAGGGTAAGTTGGCGAACAGCTTTTGTTGTTGTCGTTGTTGCTGTTGTTGTTGTTGTCGTCGTCGTCACTATGGCCATTAACATCGCTTGTGCTGCATTTGTAGTGATTGTGATGTTGTTGCTGTTGTTGTTGTCACAGTCATCGTTTTCGCCTCTGGTGGTGGTGTTGGTAGTTGTGACGGTGGTCCTGCTGCCGCTACAAGGAAATCCGTCAAATAATACGTCAGATACAAAGGCAGTGAGAAGTAGATAGAGCATAGAAATATCCTGTTCTAGGACGGTTCACTGTGATATAATTCGAAGATGTAATAAGTTTTTGCATAGACCTCCTTGAACTCGTGTTGATCAAAGGGTGGAATGAATGGATGGAGAAATGGAGTTTTACGGCCCACCAGCCTTGAGAGGTCATATAAGGTCAATGATAACGAATATCAGGGTTAACAGAAAGTCAAATCACGATGCCCCTAGTCATTCATTCGCCTCTTACGAATCGTTTAGGGAGACGCTGTGGATCTATTTTTATCCCCAACCTGCAGCGGGTCAAAGGATGGAAAAGGTGTGAAAATCAATCACTGTGTACAATACAGGCACGACTGCGCAATTTGAAAATTGTCAGGAAAATCAACACGGAGATGTACAATCTCTCAGCTTTCGTGTTTGAAGTAGGCGTTTGATTTCATATTCTGGGCAAACACGTACGTAACACCTCAAACAAACCAATGGCTTGAATGCCATCGTGGATGTCAAAATAACGGCCGTTCTTTCAAACTCCATATATTCCGCTCGACTGAGAAATATGAATACTTTATATCTGAATCTCTGCAGCTCAAAATATCATCGGATAAGTCGGGTTTTGTAATGAAAATGTCACAGTGATGAAATAGATGCTTATTTTGGTTGTGTGTTTATATTGATTTCTTCATCCTGCGATATAATATTCATCCGCCCACTGCGACTCTGTTTAAAATGGATGCCTTGCTTACTGGTCCAAGTACTTTTATTGATTGATTCGGTGAGCTACAACATATTCATACGCTCACTGAAACTCTAAATGTAAGCAAATTAGCACCAATAAATATTTTTGCTAATATTCAGACACGGGTCACATGGACTACTGATAGTTATACATATGTATGTTACAGTCAATTCAGGAAATTAGTCATTTTCTGCAATGACTAAAAATATCAGACATTTCCTGAAATGGCTGTTTTGATCAGTCATTTCTGGAAATGACTGAATATTTCAGTAATTACCCGGAAATGACTAAATGTTGCGAACATTTCTTACCCATTTTGCCTGAAAGTAAGTCAAAATGGAAAATGTGGAAACTGAATAGAGTCAGAAACCCACGCCATCCACAAAGCCAAGGTTCGGTCGAGAAAGCAAATGCGGTCATTAAAGACATGCTGATCGCTTGGATGAATGACAATCAAACGACACGCCGATCGGTCGGACTGCAATTTGTGCAGTTCGCCCAAAACAGGGCACACAAGCGGCGATCAAAAGATCGCCCTACCAGGCAATGTTTGAGGTTGAGCCCAGAGTAGGTCTCAATTCTACATCTCTACCCGTTGATTTGGTGAATCGCTTACTGGCGGAATTCGATCTCCGTGCCATTGCGGGTTCTAATGAATCGACACAAGCTGAACCTACTCCGCCTTTAGGCGATCTTCCAAGTGGACCAGCAGGACCAGATGCCACTGTCCTTTTAAATGAACGGGCAGCAAGTGGATCAGCTGACTTCACTGCAGGAGATCTCCCAAGTGAACCTGCAGGATTGGATGCTTCTGTCAGTGTTACTGAACCGGCAGCAGGTGGATCAGCTGACATCACACTTCCAACTAAAACATCCTTTGATATCATCACAGGTTTGTGACAGCCGACATGCGTGTACAACCTTCCAAGGCCGCGGTTCTTTTGGATTGTAGACAACAGGAAATCTATTGCCAACCACAAGCCAGTCGAAAGTGCCAAGTTGAACAGGCTGAGCGAGTGATGGAAAGAAGCAAAGTTGACCTTTGCCTTGCAGAAAAAGGAGACAATGTCGCAGTCCCTATTCCACTCGTTGATAAAGGTCGAGGGTATCCTAGAAACATCCTAAGAGTTGTTTTAGATAGAAGAGCTAAAAGCATTCACATTATTGGAACCAGGCATGGTTTTTTTTAAGGTTCCAACGAAAAGAATGAGTTTGAATTATGTCCACAAAAGCTATTGGATAAAGGAGACATTAACTGGGACAAACTCGTGGGCCTGCGAGAGGCAATAATTCTTGGGTCATAGAGTGGTGGACCGGGCTATGTCAAATGCACCTGTGCAGAAAGAAAACAGGCAAAACAGATGCAAATGCTACAAAACAAAGACAAAATGCAACGCCTGAACTGTCACAACAAATGAGACTGATCTACGATCAAAATGAAGAGTCTTAGACTCACACGGATAAATTATGTCTTGTGCCCTTTCCTCCACTTTGGGCCCAAAGATCACTTCACTATTTTGTGTGTGTGCTGTACATAGCAGATAATTACAGTTTGTCATTAGTTATGTTAATTACGTTTCATGCCATGTCCTCGGCTGATGCACTCAATGGTAACTTGATGCAATTTTTAGTGTTGTAAACAGGAGAAGAATTATTTGAATTTTTACAATAAAGTTCAATTACATATTGTGCCCAGTGATCATTTGATGTCTTTCATAACAGATATGAGTGATTTGAATAACGTAAAAGTGAATTAAGTATTGTGTCCTTTTGCATGTGTTTTGACGGTTTGAACATTAACAGCCATTAAGATGCACATCGGTTTTTCAAGTATGGTTATATTTGGTAATATTTGAAGCTAATGTTTAGTCATTTCTGGGTAATGACAGAAATTGTTAGGCATTTCCAGAAATGACCGATTAAATAAGTCATTTCCAGAAATGACTTAAATGTTTGGTAAATACCGGATATGACTGATTTCCCGATTTGACTGTAACATATACACACATATACATGTACATTGCATATCAAGTCTTTGGATATTCCTTATCAGATCAATAAGATTCTTATGAACAGGTTGCCGTCTTTTGGAAAGAATCCAAAGTTTGTACTATCTAAAAGAATGTATGCTGCATTTATATGCGTCAGATCGGCCATTTTGCATCTGCAGAGATCAACGAACATGGAATGCATGTCATTAGCAACCCTTGATTTTCCCGAAATTACCCGATTTATTTTCTGTGTAAATCAGTACAAAAATCGTATAACAAAAAAGTTATTTCAATGTAACACTTCTGATTATTCTGGGCATTTGAGCTACAGATCTTAAAACAACCGCTTTATCATTTACGTTAATCAACCCGTCTTCGTCGGTGAACCTGGACGTGGCCAGAAAGTGCGATCCAGAAGCGCGTTGCATAGAGGCTAGCGATTTGTATCGACGGGTATCGGAACGTTCGCAGTTGAGCTGTCATGGCGAGGGCTCGCGAAGCCCAAAACTTTTCTCTTACTTGTGAACCTGTCCGAATGAACGCTCGCCGTGAAAGCTCGCCACTGAACTTTTTATCGATAGCTATCGATACGCCTCGCTAGCCGCTTGGGAACACGCATGAGGATGACATAATTGAGTGTGGCAGTGTAGACACTGCAAAGGCGTTTTAGAGAATAAGGATGCTGAGGCCATCATTCCGTTTTCTGGATTGTTCTCGAAGGAGACTCAGGCCTTCCATGGTATGGCTCGCCAGCTAGGTCTGTCCACAGCCTGGGACTAGTTTATTTTGAAAGATGCCAAAGTACTTGAGAGTATCCTTGATAAATATTTGTACCGCTATCTTGGGCGTTCCATCTTTATGTGACCCTCTGGGAGCAAACCAAGTAAAAGCTTTGAAAGGTATAAGAAAAATTGTCCGGGAACCGTCTTTAAATGACGGAAAAAAATGACTAATTTGAATTATCATTGTATATACGTGGGTATTAACGAATTACAGATTGAAGCTTTGTACCACATTAATGCCGTGATAGTATCATCCCACAGCTTGAAAGGCACTTCTTCGACTCAGCAAGGAAAAAGCCCACCACTGAATCAAATGGGTAAACCAATGCTCATGATTGCAGCGGCGTTGTTCAGCTAGCACGACGGAAGGTGGCAGGAGCAGCATTTTCTTTGAGAAGCGCACAGACGGACCTCCCCGGATCATGACGCTCTTTTCCCAAACCCGGGTAGACAGGAAGCCACGTGACTTATGACTGCCTGCAGCTTGAAGATTGGAGGCGGCACTTCTCTGGCCTGCAGTCCTTTTGTGGGTTGGGGATAAGAGAAGACCACCAGGTCTTTCTATGCGGTTCGTAAGAGGTGCATAACTAGCGAGATCGTGACTAGATTTGCTCTTTTTTCTAACCTGTTCTAGAGTGTTTCGTGATCAATGGCCTTGCATAGCCAGCGAAGGCTGGTAGGTCATTAATATTTGTTCTATCCATCCGCCTGGCCTCAGCGTCGTCTCCATCTTACTTCCTCCCTCTTAACAGTTGAGGTCACCCGTAACGCATACTGCTTCCGAGAGACGATTGTGTGGCTTTCGTCCCTCGTGTGGCAGACATGTCATGGGCATCCGATGTATAGTTTTATCAATGGAATAATCTGCAAATGCCTGTTGCTTTGAACATGTTTACGCTGCTATGTAATCCGAGTTTGCTAAGCCAAAACTTATCTCACCGCTTTGCTAATAGCCGCCTCGAAGACTTACTGGGAGTTGATATCGTCAATGCAAAGTAGCCAGTGGTCAATCCACTTCGTTGGAGACGCGCCTGAAATCTGGGTGAGTGATGGAAGACAACCGAATGGTCGTGATGACCTCCACCCGGACTGAAAGAAAGAACTTCTGTAGGAGTCCACAACAGGGCTGGGTAGTAGAGATTGTTGCCTATCCCCTGATCTATATCATTACTTGTTGTCAGGAGTTGGGTACCAAGGAAACGGGCAACCAGGCAGCGATTGGACACGGCAGAAGATTCGAGTACGTGGGTGCGGTGGGCAAGGCCAACGCCTAAATAGAAAGGCCATTTCTACAAGTCAGGTACACCGACGGAGGAATGAACGAATGAATGAATGACCGAAGTTTTACGGCCTATCAGCCATTGTGTGCGAGGTGGGACCATCCACCACAAAAGTCAATAGAACTGGTTAGCACAAGTCTAGTCTCGATTTCCCCATTCGCCTTTTATGAAGCGCGTAGGGAGACACGATGCGTCTATTCTTACCCGCAACCCGCAGGGGGTTTGACGGAGAAAAAAGTAGGGTTTCGTTTCACACCACCGAAAAGAGGCACAGGGGGGGTGGGGGTGGGTGGGGGGGTGGGGGAGAGGAAGAAGTGACGTCATGAAAAGCAGACAGCTTTTGCATGTGGGAGTTCACTAGATGAAAAAGCACTTTTTTTTCTTGCACCGGCCAGATCCAGCTAGACCCCATGTGGCGCAAAGCAGCAGGAAACTAGAACAAAGAGAGGAAGGAACTTGGAGACAATATATGCTACCAGCCAGAGAAGTGACTTCATTGTATTAGGCAGCAGGCATGCAGTCGTACGTCACGAGGCTTCCTGTCTGTGAGTGTTCGGAAAGGCAGTGTCACGATCTGGGGCAGCTGGGATCGAGTGAAGTAACGCCAGGAAACGCCCTGGCACCGGGAACGGGGAGAGAGAGAGAGAGAGAGAGAGAGAGAGAGAGAGAGAGAGAGAGAGAGAGAGAGAAAGAGAGAGAGACAGAGAGAGAGAGACAGAGAGAGAGAGAGAGAGAGACAGAGAGACAGAGAGAGGACTGAAAAGCGTAGGTCCTCCTCGGAACTGACACGCAGCTAGAAGTGGAAAACAAGTTGCTCAAGCCATGACAGCAGCTGTCTTCTCATTGCAGTCCTTGTGGTCTATGATGTGCTTCTTACTTTTGCCTCAAGTAGAATGATAGATGGTAGTTTTTCGATAGGATATTGATCACGTCTATAATTGTTAGTCTATGAGGTTTTACAGAGTAACCCCTAGTAACGGATTAAGAAGAAAATGACCCAAATTATTGATACTTTTAATGTTGTAATGCATAATTTCAAGTACCTAAGTAAACAAGCAGAAACCCTTCAGGACGGGGTGATGGGGGAATTAAAAATTGGAAGGGGTGGGGGTGGATGGGTTAGGGGTAGGATCAAACCCGCGAACTCCCGGCGCGCCTCTAGGCTATCTGTATGGGTGCATAAATTACTCCTAGGTGGGAAGGTGGGAACAGCCAATGTGAGGTGCAGTGTCCTATATCCAGGATAATCGCACGAAGGAGCGCCTCAGCTGCTCAGCACCGAACGACAGTCGCAAGCAATCTTACCGATGACCGCCAGCAGTCGCGTTTCAGCACATTTCCTCCCGCCAGAAAATCTCATAACTTACGAGTGCGTTTTGGATGACGCGGTATCTTTCTCTTTGTCTTTGCAGTGTCTCAGTCTTGAAAAAAGGTGCACAGTGAAAATAAGTTTTCGTTGGGTAGTTGGTGCGTCAGTGAAAATGGAATTGGCACGATGTGAGCCATGATGTGCGACATCAAGCCAACCCAATTTTTAATGTGCAGTGTGCTTTACTTGGGGGAAAAGCAGTTACTGACTTCATTGGCTCACACGAAAAATGTGACTGAACGAGAGAAAGATCAGTTGAAGATTCGTTGAAAGGAAATTTTGCACTCGGGGCAATACTGGACAACGTGTGAAAAGATAGATGGACAACTTCTCACGTCTCAGTTACATCGTAAGCGTACTCTTACTGCTGGCGAGGTCTGGTGAAAATTGGCTGCGATATGCTCACTTTCACGGATACTGCTTCCGATACTATTGCATATAATGACCATTACAGTGTCTGTTCAACTGCTGATATGAGCCCCAGGGGTTACGCATTTCCTTGACGATTGTTGGTCTCTCCCTGAACAATGATTAGGCCTACTATTCTAAATTTAGCGACATTTTAACACCTTCCTATTAAGCGCACGTGTCTGAAACGGAAAATCGGTCACCAACCACGTTTGATATTATGTCTCTGAAAATAAATTGACTGGCATTTCGCAACGAGAGATTCCTCGCCGTTTATTTGCAATGCTGTAAAAAGTGAACATACTAGGGCGACGGTGTCCCCAACGTACGCTCAGTTAGGGGAGACCGGGGCAGGTTGAGACGCTAAACGACTTTTTCGCTCTAACTCACATAATACCAATCACACAAAGTTAAAATAGGTACCAAAATAAAATGTATTCTTTTATTTATTTCTCAACAGAGAAAAAAGAGTAATTTTGTTCTGTTTAAACACAAAAAAGCTTTTAAAGACATTAACTTTACCGGGGCAGGTTGATACTTGCCGGGGTAGGTTGATACACACTGTGGGACAGGTTGATACTGTCTCGGGCAGGTTGATACAAACGTCAAAAACAAACCGAAAAAACCATCATTATCCTTCAGCCATCATGTCACAATCGCAGCTGGCAATGGTTTGTGTAACAAAAACAGTTAAAAGTTCATGACACTATGCCAGTCTTAAAGTAGGTGACTAGAATAATTATATAAACTGACAGGGTTAAAGTATTAAACGCAAATGTAAACTGGACAAATGATGAGATTAAATGGGAACAAAAAAAAACTTTCACCAAACACAGGAAATGAAACAAGGTTAGAACTAACTTCGTTGCTGCACATATTTGACAGCTTAACTGACATTATTTTCTACAGAAGTCACAGATGAAATGTTGCATGCCGGTGTCTGCACATTCTTCGTGGCACCAGAGGTGACACTTTCTGCACTGAATCCAGTATTCTCCTGGTGGCGATGAAGCAAAGTCCTCCCCACAGAAGATGCAAACATCCTCTTGACCAGTGGCGGTAGAGCTGGCGCCAGCAGTACAAGTGGTGAACGTGCCTGGCGAGATGGGGTTGGCTGCCTCCTGTGGGCGTGCTCCTGCTGCTTGACTCTGGTCCTGTAAAAATATACACACATCTACATAAAACTTTTCTGAAAGCCATGGCACTTATCAGTGACAAAAACATACATGAGATGCATGCTTTTCAATGATAATTATTTCAGAAAATATCATGGAAACGTACCTCCGGGCATCTTTCAGAGTCGGGGTTGGCTTCCTCCTGTGGGCTTGCACTTGGTCTTTCAGCAACTGCCTCAATGCCAACAATCTCGTAGGTGGCAATGTTGTCGCCCTCCGTCAGTGCAGAGCCAACTTCACGTAGGTAGTGAAGAAGGTCATCCTGATCCCTGAGCTTCATCAAGACTGCCTTCCCATCCGCTGAGTTTAGTCCATTTTCGTCTCTGGCATGGGAGTCGAAAACATAGAAAATCCCGTCCTTGTCTTTGCAAACCATAACAGAGGAATCCTTGATAATCAGAACAGCAGTGGAATGTTCTGAAAGGGCTCGCGGAACAGCAGTTTCTAGACCAGTTGCCTCATCCGACATCTGCTGTGCAGACACGAGTCCACACAGTGGTGCTGCTCTCTTGATCGTGTATTTCGTGTTGAAAACCGACACTTCTTCTGGGATGTCTGAGATGAGCAGGTACCCATGCTCATTGCTGGGTCTTTCTTGTATCACTTCTTTGTACAGACTGTCTCCACTGACAAGGATGTAGTCAAGGTCAAGCCTCGTCCACTAGCAACAGGCGTCGTGGCGGTGTACAAGGCAGCAGCTGTTGCAATGGCCGTGCACTGTCGCTCTCTACTGTTAGCAGAAAAGAACGTGTCCCCTTGACAATAGGTGACCATCAAACAGCTTAGTCTTCGTTTGTCATTTCTCTCTGGTCCTTGAACAAAGAGTCATTTCTTCTTGTCATTTCTTTTCACGTTTTGAGGTGCCATCCGTTTTTTGACCATAGCAGCTTCCTCCAGTTGTTGTTTCTCTGGTGTATCCGTCATCCAGCCGAAACGACTTGCAAACCCTCGTGCGTCAGGAGGTGCGCCATGCATCATGAATGCCTTGAATTTCATCCTTGGAAAGATCAGGCAAGGAGGAACTGTGTTTCCGATGGCGTTGATGAAGCCGAGCATAGTGACGGTTCCCCCCTTTCGTGTGACACGAGCTGCGCAACCTGCTTGACTCCAGCCTCTGCCACCACTCTCTGAGGCTTCTGTGTGGCCTGCAATCCCGTCTCATCCAAGTTGTAGACGTCCTCGGGGGCGATGGTAGATTTCTTGGAGTTTCTCATAGAACGTGTTCACATTTGTTCTGTTGAATGCCGTGACCCTTGCTAGACTGGTTGACTCTGGTGTTCTGTTGCTGATCTCTGCACTGTGACGTTTTTGAAAACCGCGAAACCAGTCTTCGCCAGTGTGGCCTGCCTCGCCCCAGTTCGGAGGAAATGTTTTGTTGTTTCTTTCTGCAAGATGGTAGGCAAGATTCCTGATTGTTTTATGATCCATAGGAAAGCCTATCCTGGAAGCATGGACAATGTAGTCAACAAGCTCCTATTCCTCTGATGGAGTGAACACTTGTCGTGTCCGACAGTTGTCTGCAAAGCTTACCAGTCACTGGCCCGCCTTCATTTTCTTAACCTCTCTGAACAGAGTGTCTTTCTTGACTCCATATTGTTCGGCAGCTTCACGGAAGGTCTGTCCCTCAATCACTGCCTCTGCAGCCTTCTCCATTGTTTCCAATTGGTAACAACCCCGTGCTGTGTTTCTCGTGTAGTTTCTCACCATCTGTCAAGATATATGAATAAAATTCAATGAAAACCTGTGCAAATATAAAATAATAAAATGACAAAAAAGTCTGGGGTAGGTTGAAACAGACCCTGGGGCAGGTTGATACATGTCTCAACCTGCCCCGAAGGGGGTTGCTGCAAAAATGGGCAAGCAGACAAAATGGCATCAAAAGCATCCATTTCCTCACTGTGCGATTAGTTTGCTTATGTCTCCCTGCTACTAATTTCATGGCCTGTCAGCTCTGACCATATAAGTAATTCTGAGCTCAGACAAAATTCTTGCAGAAGGGTGAAAC
>JAWQFJ010026212.1:15000-17862 GCA_034096865.1 Theodoxus fluviatilis | reverse complement strand
AAACTGGCGAGGTGTTCTTGTTGCTCAGAATATTATATACAAGATGTAGAGAGAGGAGAGGGGGGTGGGGGAGGGAGGGAGGGAGGCAGGGAGAGAGAGAGAGGGTGGGTGGGTGTTGGGGGGAGAGGGAGGGAGGGAGGGAGCAGGGAGAGAGAGGGTGGGTGGGTGTTGGGGGGAGAGGGAGGGAGAGAGAGAGAGAGAGAGAGAGAGAGAGAGAGAGAGAGAGAGAGAGAGAGACAGACAGACAGACAGACAGACAGACAGACAGACAGACAGGCAGGCAGACAGACAGACAGACAGAGACAGACAGACAGACAGACAGACAGGGGGGAGGGAGGGAGGGAGGGAGGGAGGGAGGGAGGGAGGGAGGGAGGGAGAGAGAGAGAGAGAGAGAGAGAGAGAGAGAGAGGGGGGGGGGGAGAGTGAGAGAGAGAGAGAGAGAGAGGTGGGGGGGGCAGGGAAGGAGGGAGGGAGGAGAGAGGGAGAGAGAGAGAGAGAGAGAGAGAGAGAGAGAGAGGGGGGGGGGGAGAGGGAGGGGAGAGAGAGAGAGAGATAGAGGGGGGGGGGGGGGGGAGGGAGGGAGGAGAGAGGGAGAGAGAGAGAGAGAGAGAGAGAGAGAGAGAGAGAGAGAGAGAGAGAGAGAGAGAGAGAGGGGGGGGGATTTGTCACATGGATGTTTAGTGGAAAGTTAACGGTTTGGTCCTTGCTGTATTATCTGGAAGATTGTGAATAGTTTCTGTTTTTGTTTGTTTTGTTTTCAGTTTGTCTGTATTACTGTGGCTCTGTACTGGGGACTGATGCATTGTGCTTGATGTTGCAGCAAGCCATAGCGAGACACAAGAAGAAGATTGAGAAGATCAAGGAGGCCCAGTCCTCTGACGATGACTAGGCTGTGATGTTGGGACAAGCGCAGTCGTCCATGTGTACACCACACTACTGACACGTGTTGTCATGTGAACAGTACACATTTGATATATGTGTCTGTGTGAACTCTACTGACACATGTCTGTGTACACTACACTAGTGAAATGCAAGTCCATGAGCACACTACACTATTGATACATATGTCAATGTGTACACTACACTAGTGATACATGTGTCCTTAAGTACACTACACAGCTGACGCATGTTTCGACTCTGCATATTCATTTTCATACTTATTGTTTGTTACTTTTTGGGGCTCATGTATTATTGAAATTTACAGAACCTAAATACTTGAGTTGTAATATACTTTACAAGTAATATTCTTTACAAGCTCTGTTTTTTTAGCCATATTGTATACTCCTTGTTGATTAAAATCTGTATATGACCTTTTGTCACAATGTTGTTTTTTTCATTTAGAATGAAAGTTTTTGTGTAACTTAATGCGACCAAGGAAAATAAACATTGTCATTTGCATGTGGGATGCATGTCATAAAAGCCATAATGACAAGTTTTCTTAGCGGTTTTTGGCTATATGTAAAGCTCCATGATATCTACTAGCCAGAAGAACGGAGAGTGAGTGTTGGCTATTGAAGCTTGTGTTTGATTGGTGGAGGAGTATGGAGATTAGGCCAAGGAAAGCTTGTGTTTGATTGGTGGAGGAGTATGGAGATTAGGCCAAGGAAAGCTTGTGTTTGATTGGTGGAGGAGTATGGAGATTAGGCCAAGGAAAGCTTGTGTTTGATTGGTGGAGGAGTATGGAGATTAGGCCAAGGAAAGCTTGTGTTTGATTGGTGGAGGAGTATGGAGATTGGGCCAAGGAAAGCTTGTGTTTGATTGGTGGAGGAGTATGGAGATTGGGCCAAGGAAAGCTTGTGTTTGATTGGTGGAGGAGTATGGAGATTGGGCCAAGGAAAGCTTGTGTTTGATTGGTGGAGGAGTATGGAGATTGGGCCAAGGAAAGCTTGTGTTTGATTGGTGGAGGAGTATGGAGATTAGGCCAAGGAAAAATTGTGGTTACAGTAACCCAGCTGACCCTAATTTTTTCTGCCAAACCCAAACTTTATTTGAGTTTTTTTTAAAGGTGTGTTTGAGGGGGGGGGGGGGGGGGGGGCAATGAAAGGTGATCCAGGCATTGCGTGTGGTCCCATCTTCCCTGCCTTTTGAACACCTGGGGAATCCACTATTTAAGTTGAAAAATTAGTTTTTTCAGCAAATGAAAAATTGTGATTTATGTTTAATCTGGCTTCTTCTATTACAGAGAGAAAAAAATCAGGCTGACCTACTTTTTTTTCATGCCCATGTTACCATAACCACAACTTTTACTTTCTTTTGGCCTTATCATTGAAGGTCGATGCCAGCTGTGTGGATCAGTTTATTTCTGCACAGGGGCCAGGCTCCAGATCTATGGGGGTGGTGTGATTGCACGTTTGGCCAGTGTCAGACATGAGCTGTTGCGCAGTTGCCCAGGGCAACGAAATGTTCTCTTCAGGCAAGGACAAGTTTAGATTTGCCTGAACAGGCAACACAATTTGTCTCTGGTGTTTAGTTTAGAAGTGAAGCACACGGTGGCTTGAAAACTGTGTTGATGCACAATGGCACAGCTGTACAGGAAGCCTCTGAGCTGTATGTCTAGTCTGCCTGTCCCACATAATGATGTTGTATAGGCTACATGTTCAATGCTAAACTTTTGAAAAATAAGAGACACTGATATTTATTTGACTAGTGTGATCACTGTTATGTGGCAAACATTTTTTTGACCAGTGGAGTGGGCTTGCAGACAATCAATCAATTTGCCTAAATGGGCTGAACATTCGGATTCTGATTAAGGTCTTCAGAAAGTAGGGATACAATTATTTTCTTCATTTTGGTAGATTTTAAAGTCTCTGTGAGTTTAAACTGTCACACCTATATACTATCTAATACTGGCTATTATTAACC
>JAWQFJ010026212.1:0-7500 GCA_034096865.1 Theodoxus fluviatilis | reverse complement strand
AAGTCTGGGCGCCGGCGCCGCCCAGAGCTGCACCGTAGGCTGTGGCGTCCCGTCCCCCGTAGCCGTCCTGTCTGCCGTCGTATGCCCTCCCTGCGTCCTGGCCTCGACCGCCATCGTACGCCTGCCGCCCGTCTCCCCGGCCCGAGATGCTTCCGGCCTTGGCGGCGCTCTGAGCAGCAGCGAAGGCTTTGGATTCTTGGCCGTCATACCTGCTGGTCTGGGCGCCGTCGTAAGCTCCCGCCCCCCCTGGGTATCCCGCCTGGCTGCCAGGCCTCGCGTCCCGACCCGCTCCGTACCCTGACGATGCGCTGCCCTTGTCGGTCCAGTCGGCATCCCCGTAGCCCGGTCTGTCCGGATACTGGCTCTGTCCCCTGGGAACGCCCTTGGAGACGTCGCGTCGAGGGTCTGTGTACTGTCCCTTGTAGGTCGACTGGCTGGTCCTCTGTGAGTAGGCGTAGCTTCCGTGGCTGTTGGAGCTGTAGTCCTGTCGTCCGTAGCTCGATTGAGTGCTGCTCTGCTGTCTGTCGTAACCATAGGCGTCTCTACCGTCGACGGCTTTCTGGTCCGCTCCTGTACCTGCTCCTACCCCCGCCCCTGCGTAGGAGTCGTAGCCTGGAGAATACGCCCTTTGTCCTTTGGAGTCCTGTCCGCCCCTCTGGGCGCCGTCGTATCTTCCATATGCATCAGTGCGGCCATCTTGCCCCCTATAGTCTTGTCCCGCTTTCTGACCGTCGTCATATGCGCCGTTAGCGCCGGCACGGCCGTCCTGCCCGCTGTATGCCTGGCGTCCTTTCTGACTCATGTAGAATCCTCCGTAGGCGTCCTGGCCCGCCTGCTGTCCAGCGCCGTAAGAGTCTACACGGCTGTCCTGTCCCCCCCTCGCCGCTCCGTCGTATCCGCCGTAGGCATCGGCTCGCCCGTCTTGTCCCTTGTACGCGTCGCGGTCGACAGGTCTGCCTGCACCGTAGGGCGTAGGAGTGGAGTAGCGGAAGTCGTGGGGAGTTGCCTGCCCTTTGTCGCCGCCCGCTGGTGCCCCGCGAGGGTCGTAGCCCGCAGCCTGGCCCTTGTAAGTCCCGCTGTCAACTTGGGGCGCTGTCTGGCCATCGTAGCCGTTTTGCCTTCCCCTGCCCTTGTACCTCGTGGCGTACAGCTGTGCTTGAGGGGCCCCTGCTTTGTAGTCCTGGTCCACGGCTTGGCCTGCTCCGTAGCCCCTCCCGTAGGAGTCGTCTCCCCTGCCTTGACCCCTGTAGGCGTCCTGACCCCTGCCTTGAACCCCGTAGGCGTCCTGACCCCTGCCTTGAACCCCGTAGGCATCCTGACCCCTGTCTTGAACCCCGTAGGCGTCCTGACCCCTACCTTGAACCCCGTAGGCATCCTGACCCCTGCCTTGAACCCCGTAGGCGTCCTGACCCCTGCCTTGAACCCCGTAGGCGTCCTGACCCCTGCCTTGAACCCCGTAGGCGTCCTGACCCCTGCCTTGAACCCCGTAGGCATCCTGACCCCTACCTTGAACCCCGTAGGCATCCTGACCCCTGTCTTGAACCCCGTAGGCATCCTGACCTCTGCCTTGACCCCCGTAGGCGTCCTGACCTCTGCCCTGAACCCCGTAGGCGTCCTGACCCCGAGCCTGAACGGTCCCGTAGTCCTGACCTCCCTTGGCGCCGCCTGCGTCCGTCTGCCCCGCACCGTTGGCTTTGGCGGCGTCCTGCCCTCTGTAGCCAGCGCGGCTGTCGTACTCTGCCGAGGCGTAGCTAAGTGCTGTGGGGCTCTGCGTCTGGCCCCTGTAGGCGCCTGAGGGAGCCGTGGGCCCGACCTGCGCCCCCTTGTAGTCCTGGGGCCTCGCTGCAGCGTCTCTGTTGTTCAGTCCTGGCTCGTAAGAGAGGAGTCCGTAGCCCCTGTAGTTGTCTGGGGTGATGCGCGCTCCCGACCCTTTGTCCTGGCCTGCTGAGGGCCCCCTGCCGTAGTCCTGTGGGAAGTTCCCTCCGGCCTGGCCCTTCTGACTGCTGGCCTGAGCTCCAGCCTGCGCGGCGGCGTACGCTTGCGCTGCAGAGCTGGCATCTTGGCCCGCGTACGGTCCCTGGTCCCCCTTGAACCCCGCCCCGTAGCCTGTTGTAGCGTCCTGTCCCTTGACGGAGCCCTGGTCAGCCCTGCCGTAGCTCTGAGCTGCTGCTGCTGCTGAAGCATCTTGACCTTTGTAGTTAGCCTGACCATAGTCTTGAGGTCCAGCGGCACCTGCTCTCTGACCTTTGTCGTCAGCCTGTTGATACCCTGGTGGTGCCACTCCATTGCCCTGTCCGTCTTGGCCCTTGTAGTCGGCCTGGGCGGGGTAGCGAACGTCTTGTCCCTTGGAGACGCCCCGGGCACCCGCCGCCCCGGCGTCGTAAGCCTTAAAGCCCTGGCCCTTAGTGTAGGGCTGGTCGCCCTGAGGCTGGTCGGATGACTTGCCTCGACCGTCCCTCCGTTGTCTGCCGTCTCCGCCGCTGCTGCAGCAGCTGCGCCTGGAAAGAGGATGATGAGGATGATGTGACTGACTCTCGAGGCAGTGTGCACTGTGACAAACCTTTGCTGTACATGTGTATATATACATCGTGGCTCTCACATGCGGCAACAGCCAAGCCGTTACTCCCTCCTGTAACTGGAGCCCACGCCCATGGAGATTTCAGGACTTCCTCCATCAGCTCTCGCACATGAAGCCCCGTGCGTGTTTCGCTACACCAGGCCAACACTGACTGCACGACGTTTCGGACAGAAGTGTGAAGGGTAGGACGTTTCGTCCATACAAATTAAACAGTCCTGAATATTCACAGACAACGTATATATATCCATTTATGAGAGTATTACACATGATTTGTGATCCATTGATAGAAGTATTTTGTAAATATATACAGCACGAATGTGGTAAAATATAAATGAGGAGGTTTTATTAAAAATAAAAGAAACAACAATAGCATCAAAAGAGGGAACCCGGGCGCTGATTGGTTGTCCAAAATAGCTGCGCACCACACAGCTAAATGACACCAAATACGTCCTTGATTATTCTGCCATATAGATAGATTGTGCGCATTGCTTTTCTTTTCCCGCGTTGTTTTTGCTGATTGGCTGTTGAGAAACATGACAGGGCGGAAATATAGGACGCAACAGCTCCTCACGCTCACAGATAGCAAGACAACCAGTTCTGAAGATAACGTCTTGGTTTGATGTACACACAGGTGAGTATCTAAACACAATGCGCAAGGACACATTGGGTTCTATTTATAGGTGACCAATCAACATAAAACCGCGCGAAATGAGTGACGTCTCGCGACCAATCGGCGCCCGGATTCGCACAGGATTAAGACGCGTTAAAAAAAAAATCATTTGTTGAACCCGAGTCAGTAGTGACTCTGCCATAGTTCGCAATGAATGCGTAATAGGCTTGACCCTTCGCATTACAGCATTGCGCCAAAAATAGTTCGTTCTGATACTATTTTTTCTCTCCACTTTTTACCGAAATCATTCAGATGTCAAAACTTGTTTCCATTTGAACACAAACATTTCATTTTATCGAACAAATGCTTGTTTATTGCCTCAACAAGAGTAAGTTAAGAGTTTTATGCGAAATATTCTTAGAACTACTTTACGGCGTATGTCAGGGAGCAGATCGGCTATCTCACAAGCCTCTCGTGTGACCTCCATTTGCATATTTCGGACGAAAACCTTCCATCACGTGATCTCAACTGGGCTAGAGACACTCTCGCCGGTAGGCGAAGTCTCTAGTGAACTGGAATGTTTTTTTATTTTCTCACCTTGACCGACGAGCTCGGGAGGATCCACAACAAGGACTTGACGCTGAAAGGAACACAACATGTTGAAATTTCACGCAAATGTTCTTTTTTAAAATCCCCCTTCCATTTCAATACGTACTGTTGACAACTGCTAACCGTCAGAGCAGAAGGTAAAATGTACAGTTGGTGGTTACATACAGAGCAACATTTCAACCATATCTACAACTCCAAAAGCCTTATCTTATACCCAGCTGATAACGAAAACAATAAAACGTGGTATGAAATATGTGTTAATTTAATCTTTAAATTTTAATAAGAAGGCGTGGCAAACATATCCAGTATTAGGAGCCTTCATTTATTCTAACTAATCGACACTCGTTTAAAGACATCAAGTTGATTACACTTGATTAGCACCTGTCAAGACGAGATTTATAATAACCCCCCCCTTCTCTCTCTCTCTCTCTCTCTCTCTCTCTCTCTCTCTCTCTCTCTCTCTCTCTCTCTGTCTCACTCTCTTTGTCTGCCTCTCTCTCTCTCTCTCTGTCTCACTGTCTCCGTCTGTCTCTGTCTCTCTCTCTGTTGCTCTCTCTCTCTCTGTCTCACTCTCATTTTCTCTCTCTCGCTATCTCTCTCTGTATGTCTCTCTCTCTCTCTGTCTCTGTCTCTGTCTCTCTCTCTCTCTCTCTCTCTCTCTCTCTCTCCTCTCCTCCCCTCTCCCCTCCCCTCCTCCCTCCTCTCTCCCTCCTCCCTCCCTCCATCCTCCCTCCCCTCCCTCCCTCCCTCTCCTCCCTCCCTCCCTCCCTCCCTCCCTCCCTCCCTCCCCCCAGGAGGGCCAAGGCAGCACCTTCAACAGTGGTGGGTCCGCTTCCTGGCACCAGTCTGGCACGCATGCCCCTGGAGAAGGCCATTCCCTGGGGCAAGGGGCTTCCATCCTGGTACTGCACGGTCAGCTGGTCCGCCTGGCAGCACTTGGCCCTGGAGCAGCAAGATTGAGACTGAGCTACAGGAGCATGCAATCCCCATCAGCTGGAACCCCAGGCTGCTGCACTCTCGGGGCCTGGTCCAGTAGCCCCGCCAGGGGCAACCCCAGGAAACCAAAGAGGTTAATGAGGCTTTGGGGCAGGGTTACGTCATTGAGACCAGACTGTGCTTCCAGACCTCTCTGGAAGATTGCCCCCATCCCACGCGCAGGAAGACACTGACAGCCAAACCCCGTATGCAGCCCAGAGAAACAGGTCTACCCTTAGGAGGTGTAGATGGTCCAGTATGCCAAGGCGTTGGACTTTGCAGCGAGGCGCTGTGCCGTGGTTCAATCTCAGGGGCGGGAGATATGGGGGGAAAGTTTAAAAACAAATTATGTTGATCAAAGAAAATTGCTGTTACCCCGTCTTGTCACTTTGCCTGGTATGAATGAGTGAATGATTGTGCATGAATGTATTGGTGAACATCAACTGATGCACCTGTAGGTTAAACGCTTACACGTGCCAACAAGAATGAAAGTCATGATGTCCATGGGATCTTCCCAGTATCCATGTACCCTCATTTGCCAATCAAAGACAAAATCCCACACCTCTCTTTTGCACACCAGTTCTTTATAAATTATTAAGATCTCCTGAAAGATTAGTATATTTGGCTTTAATGACGCGATTCCTAAGTCGTATATAGATTGCAGTCTCGAACGTTTAAACCCCGCTGTTAGTGAAGTTTAGATCGGGGCCGCCGCTAAAGTAGAAAGGAAATCGTTATAAAAAAAAATAAACCACACCTCTGAACAAAAGAATCAGAGATCTTAGTGGTTTTTAGTTGAGGTTTTCGGTTACAAGTGGATGGATTCAAAGTCTGTATCCACAGAGTTTTGGTACTCACTAATCAGTGGATGGATTCAAAGTCTGGTAACCTTGTAGCTGCGCCACCGAATTAGAGAACTCACGATTTTTTTTCTGAGGGCATAGGTGCATAATTCATTTTTAAAAAAGGTAAAGGCAAATCTTTCATACACAAACGGAGCGAACTGTCTGTTATTGTTATCTGAGCGTAATCATATTTGGTGTCTTTTTGTAAGAAAAGTTCATTTTACTGCCAATAAAACAAAAATAGGCATCTAAAAATTTGAAATGATGACTAGGATAAACTATGAGACCGAATGAAAAACGCATAATGTCAAAATACAGGGTATTAAAGAATGGAAAAGAAAAAAAATTTGAGATAACAGGTATCAAACAACGGTAGAAAGAACTTTGAAAACTATTTTGAAAATCCCCACTTGAGTTATACAATAAAGTGTTTATGAGGTTAAAATATAATATGAGTGGAGAGCTGTATAAGTATGATAAAAAACGAATTAGAATACTATGAACATAATGATTCAAAGTAAGGGTAGCAAACATAAAAATGAACAGAGGGAAAAAACTGAGCGTAAAATTGGCCCAAGGTCTAATAACCGCAATTTGTGTGAAAGTTAGTCTGATCAAGATGAGAAAATAAAACAAATGGAGAAGGGGGTCTTAGAATGCAGATAAGAGTAAAAACACAAGATTCAGCGTAGCCACGTATAAAAATAATTAGATAAAAACACAGAAATGATGATCCGAACAAACATAAATAAGTATAGTAGTACAAACTCTGGTTGGTGGCAAAAATGGAAAGAGATAGAGAAAATGTGGAAGAATGAAAGGTAAAGGCCAAGACAGTTTCATCCTAATGATTACGTAACGAGGTAATTATACAAATACGACAACCCCAATTAGAAAATAAAAATCATATCGAAAAGAAAAAACAATGCAAAGATAAGAGAAACAAAGGGTATATAATCTAATGGAACTATAATGTGAAAATGGAGATAGTTTGAGTCTAAAAAGGTTTCAAGGAATGAAACAAACCTCGAGATGAAGCTGTTGAATGCAAGAGAGGTCTTTGTTATTTATTGCACGAGTGAATGTTGCAGGGACGCAGTACTACTCAGGACTGGCCGATACATGCTTGGGCAGACTGAATCTCCCTTTGAATCCCCAATTAACTCGAGGGTTTGCTTTCTCGTCGTTTAATAACAGGTACACCCCCTAAATCTTCATGTACAACCAACTAGCAAATAAGTAACTAGAACTTCGGAGATTTCCGTTCCTAAAGACTTGTCTTTCAAGGTATCGTTGGCATTGCAGTAACTCAAGTACAAATGCACTCGCACGATAACTCAGATCACCAAAATGCATATGCTACTGCTACCAGTACCAATGTCAAATGCTACAGTTTAAAAGACCATACATAAATTGAAAGTGCAATGCCATGCCGGAGCACAACAATTCACATACAATATCATTTTCTATCTTGCATGGTTAACTACAAAATCCACATTGCGTCAAGAGGGAAGGGCATAGATGGGGCGTGAGACTGATGGAGATGATGGTGCGATGGAATCTCCAAAGTCTGTATTCACAGAGTTTTGTACTACGTGGATGGACTTCAAGTCTGTAGACAGAGGGTTCATGGTTGACGATACGAGTACATCAGTGGAGAGAGAGGATTCAAAGGGTCTATGATTACGACTTGGTGTGCTGCCACCCTGAACCTAGAATCACGATTTGTCTTTTCTTTCGTAGGATGAGAGCATAATCCTATAGTTTTAAATAAAATAAAACGAGTCATCAAACAGAGACGTATTTTTTAAGTCTTAAACTGAGAGGCGAATTTAGAGATATTACAGCCGACACACAATAGGTCCTACTTTGCACGCTAGGAT
>JAWQFJ010026211.1:27500-45308 GCA_034096865.1 Theodoxus fluviatilis | reverse complement strand
GAGAGGGATAGATGTTTGAATTGTCCATTCTGTACAAATAATGTTGAGAACGAAATTCACTTTTTTTAAGACTGCCCGATATTAGACAGCAGTACTTGTTACCTTATTTAGAAACGGCCAAATGTAGGAGCATATTTTTTTTTGACGGCAAGAGTGTAGAAAAGACACCAAAAATTGCCATGTACATCCATTATGCCCTAAGGAAGCGAAACGAGAATGCCAAAATGTAAGCCAGTCAATCGCAATAATACTATTACTATAAATGTATATACAAGCCTTACTCTTGCAAGAAAAGTCTTAAGTCTTAAGTCGAAAGTATCTCTCTCTCAATATCGCTCTCTCTCTCTCGCTCTCTCTCTCTCTCTCTCTGGGGTTCTCTCTCTCTCTCTCTCTGGGGTTCTCTCTCTCTCTCTCCCTGGGGTTCTTTCTGTCTCTCTCTCTCTTTCTCTCTCTCTCTCTTTCTCTCTCTCTCTCTCTCTCTCACTGTCCCTCTCTCTCTCTCTCTTTCTCACTCTCCCTCTCTCTCTCTCTCTCTCTGTCACTCTCTCTCTCTCTCTCTCTCTCTCTCTCCCCACTTCCGGCGCGCTCACCTCAGTGGCAGGACGTGTTCACGTCGCTCTCCTACATTTTTGCCGGTTTAAGTGAAAAGGTGGTAAAACATGCCAGTAACTGGGTTTCCAGCTGCATTGGAGGTCATGCTTACCACTCTTCTGGACAGCGATACCATGTCCTCATTCAAAGTATTTGGTGAAAGGAACGCTACTGTCGTAGTTCTCAGATTCACGTCCCAGGCTGGCCAGCCATCTTCCTCCAATCAAACGACAAATTGCTGGAGAAGAAAACCTCCCGCCCAGCTGCGCAGAGACCAGCAGAGACGCAACAATTATCGAAACACCGACCTTGCTAGTAAGCAACCTTCGTCCAGTTTGTGTCCCTCCACTGCTTGTCCTGAGTCCGTTCTACAAGAAACTTCATCAGTTTCGTCGTCCGCCTTGCCCACTGCACTATACTCGCCAAACCCAAGCAAAGCACATGAAAAGCATGCTGAGAAGTGTGCAAGCACCGAAAGTGGGTCATCGGACGACACATCAGCCTCAAACCGAAAAAGCACAGCCTCGTCAGCGGTCAGTGGAAATACAGCGCCAGAGGAGTCAGAGCGTTCCGCTAGAATGCAACAAATCGTGGACAGGGTGATGCAGCCGTTCCGAGACAAGTGGCAACGCGAGGCAGAGGCAAAAGCAGAGGATTGCGCTACTTCCGTGTCAAGTGACCCACTTGTCGACCGTGGAATCGTCGAGGCTTCGTCGCAGCCGCCGATCCCTTCCACTGCGGGTGTGTCGTCTGGTACACAGCACAGCCGTCTCGGTGCGGCTACTCCACCAGCTAGGCAAGAGGAAGGAGCGACCGGTACCCATCCACCCCGTCGTCGGCAGCAGCCCTGGCGCTCCAAGAGGAGGTAACAGACGTGATGGACAGTGATGAACTTTTTCGCTCTCGCTACTCGCGCAACAAGACTTGTTGTTGAAGTCTTGATCCCACCCCACCCCACCCACCCGACCCCTGACGTTTTGTTTTCGTTTAAGTAATTTGGACCCAATTGTAATAGGCCGGTGGCCTGAACAATAAACCTTTCGTTCGTCCGTTCGTTCTCTCTCTCTCCCCTCTTCTCTTACTCCCTCGCTCCCTCTCTCTCTCTCTCTCTCTCTCTCTCTCTCTCTATTTCTTTCTTTCTCTCTTTCTCTCTGTCTCTCTGTCTCTCTCTCCCTTCTCTCTCTCTCTTTCTTTCTTTCTCTCTCTCTCTTTCTTTCTCTCTCTCTCTCTCTCTCTCTCTCTCCTCTCCTATCTCTCCCTCCCCCACCCCCACTCCACCCCACCCCCCCCCCCTCTCTCTCTCTCTCTCTCTCTCTCTCTCTCTCTCCCTTTTCTCTCCCTTTCTCTCTCTTCCTCTCCCACCCGTCTCTCTCTCTCTCTCTCTTTCTCTCTCTCTCTCTCTCTCTCTCTCTCTCTCACACACACACACACACACTCAAACACACACACACACACATTCGCCAGTTCGTCGCCACAGAGGCTGGTTGTTTTAGGCTGAGCTCCCGAGTGGACTACCGTACTACTGGACTAGACCGAGTACAGGAACACTACGATGGCCGAGACTTCCTCTGATTATACAACATGCTGTGAGTAAACTTTCAAGAACGCATTCCTTAAAATTCTGGCATATTGATGCAAACATATTTTACGACTATCGCTTTGAAGTGGAAGAGTCCATTTGCAAACAGGAGGGAGAGTGCGCGACGATGCAGCGACTTCGGCGACAAGAACAAGAAATCCCCATCGAAGAAGGAACATGATTTCTGGATTCAGCAGGCATACCTCAGAAGACGACGTGGAAGTTCTCAAGATGAAGAACTTGCAGAACTGACCTACATCTGGTCACCTGGGATGCAGTCTTCTCCCGAGTGCCTGACACCCCCTACCAGTCCGAAGAAGGAGCAAGCGAAGAAACGATGTGCTGCAAGTGTGTCCCACGCAACACCTGGAAATCACGCAACACCCGCGACGCCGGCAACGACACATGAACTTGAGGGGCAGGGTGTGCTACCGTGTGATGCGTCTGCAAAAATCACCCTGAAGAGCTTGTCAAGCTTTCCTGACAATCGTGCTTATTAAAATAATAATAATAATAATAATAATAATAATAATAATAATAATAACAACAATAATAATAATAATAATAATAATAATAATAATAATAATAATAATAACAACAACAACAATAATAATAATAATAATAATAATAATAATAATAATAATAATAATAATAATAATAATACTAATAATAAAAAATAGCATTTATAACGCGCATTGCAAGAACTCAATGCGCGGCCATAGCCACATTTACACACAGTTACTCGTGAGCCAAACTACATAGCACAACACTCGTACGACTATCATACCAGAACTTTAAAAAACTAGAAGGTTACAGAAAAGCATGACGAAACATATTTTTTTTTTTAAAATGAGATTTAAAAATGGACTTGGTTGGTGCATCACGTAGGCCATCCGGCAGGGAATCCCAGACACTAGGGGCAATGAAACTGAAACTACGCTCTCCGAAAGACTTGGTACTTTGGAATTTTCTGAAGCTTTTCACTTGATGAGCGGAGAGAACGGGAAGGGTAGATATGCCGGAAGGGTTGAATCAAAATGACGTTACGCCAAAACAGCAATTTTGTACTGGCAGCGGAAATTAACGGGAAGCCAGTGTAGATGTTTCAGGAGGGGTGTCACATGATCGCGTTTGCCCTTCATAAGAACCAGACGTGCCGCACTGTTTTGAACTCGTTGCAGACGGTTTAGTTGTTCTGCCGAGAGACCCGCCAGGTTCTGCCAGGTGCATCAGTCTATCGACGAGGCCAAGACAAGATTGTGCAGTGTGCCTTTCAAGGCTTGATGCTCATTGGACCCGTGGACGCATCTGCGGTCATTCAGCAGCTCATGAAGGGAGTGGACGGGTCGGAGCATGTACGCACATGGTGCGACGGTTGTGCTCAGCCCCTAACATCTTGGATACCGTGTTCGGCGTGTGCACGTGCAGCGTGCTGCCCTGACTGCTTTTCGCGGACAGATCATCGGAAACATGACAACACGAAGTAGAAAATAGTTTCGTGGCTGCCTAGTGGCAAGAATGCTTTGCCTCAGAATCAGTGATGGACTTGACATTTGAACATGCAACATTTCTTCCAGTATAGGGAACCCTGCATGGTAGGTTTTATCCTTCATTTTGTGATCTTGTTGACAAAAATAGTTCAGAATTATTGCTCGGTGTTGGTTGCGGTTGATGAATAGTTAGTGTTTATTTTGTTTTTATTTACTTGAGGTCATTTACTTTGAGAGCCTGGGCCTGTAATGCCTGTTAGTCACTAGGCTGTATGCCCATGCCGACGCGCAGCACTTGACAAGTTGTCTACGAACTGTGACCTTGCCACACCGCCTGTGGTCTCTCGCTGCTATTAGTCCAAAAACAAATGTTTGCGCCGTTGTCAGAGGAATTGATCTGGATTGTTAGTTGCGAATAGTTGTTGAAAATGGTATTGATTTAAACTTTAATGTATGGTAGTGGTTTTTAATTGTTTGTTTTATTATTATTGTTGTTATTATTATTATTATTGTTGTTGTTGTTATTGTTATATGAGGCTGACGATCTGTCATGACACTATCATGGCACTAATTGTAGATAAAGCAAGGAAGAGAGAATGAGGCTGACGATCTGTGCAACTCTCCCTCAATCTAATCATAGTGTAAGGCGAGTCATGGCTTGTCCGGCCACAGATGCAGTCGTGGTTCTCTTCGCCTCCAAAGGACGAGCAAGAACAAAATACTGCGTTTACACCTGGTGGGAAGGTGCGTGAAGGTTGATGTTGCGTTGGTCCCCTGCACCATCTACACCGCTTCACAGGCCAAAGCCGGCTACAAAACTTAGATGAACAATCGGCGAAAACTGTCTGTTAAATTGGTTAACCAAATACACATACATTTTACAGACTACTTTACACTTTCCTGAAGAGAACATGATTTATTATCTGTCATGACGACCAGACTCAATGTTCGCGATGTTGGGCTCGTGTTCTGACTTTTGTCACGACTCAGTTTGTAGTTTTTTAATTCTTAGGAATTTATAAACAAAAATATGTTGTGGCGTGTGTGGTTATTTTAAGTCCACCTCGGCATGATGCACCTTTAGGTGTTTTTGCGGTGTCAGCGCTTCCTCTCTCGGCGTTTTGGGGACGTTTTGCACGTGTTTTTTTTATATAGTTCTGCAGCGGCTCGTGCAGAACGGTTTTTTCGTGCATAATTGTTTTAGCGTCCAGCATCCTTATATAACGGGTAACTTTTTCTTTTCGAGGAGAGAGGAGATGGATTGATAAGAAGAAATGGAACTAAGAACTGTTAATGTTAAGCCCGCTGGGCAGTTTTTAATTTGTAAATGTTTTATTTTTTTATTTTTTTTTCAGTTGTATGTTCATTGAATGAATGAGTTTTGTATGGGAAAGGTGTTCAGCGTAAATGATTAATTGTTTTACATTGGTTTCGGTGTGTGGCGTCTTTGTCTTTAAATGTGATTAGTGACTGAGGAAAGAATTTCCCTTATTTTATTTTATTTTATTTTTACTGTTCGGTTGGAGGTCGAGCCACCTTCCACCTACCCCAACCGCGACAACTTTTGCTTGGTAAAGTACACGATAACAATTGCACTTTTGTTATCCGGATCAACTGGGAAATCCAGTCTGCGCTAGGATATAATCAGACACTTCCCCGATTTCTATCACTTGCAACAAGTTCTTGTTGGTTCCTGTCATCTGCTCTTTACGGGAAAATCTAAGAACAGTACACGGAACACCAAGCAAAAAGCAACGTTCAGTGAACTTTAGACTGCAGGAAGAGCGTTTCCTTGAAGGCAGGCTGCAATGTGCTCTCACCCTCTTGTAGAGATTCCCTGTCGTCCTTAGATGAATTAAGTCTTGAAGAAAATTACAAAATGTGATTATGATCTATTGATGTGTTTGACTCTCACGACATTTCACGAACTTTTTTGTCGGAAGAAAGTATTTCCAAGTTGCGCAGGGTTGAGAATATTTCCAATGTTTTGCCTTCAAGGAAACGCAGTCCTCTCAGTCTGAAGATAGGTGTGCTGTGGTGCAGTGCTACTCACTTGCTGACCGCTGTGACAAAGACCTGGTGGCTGTCTGGCTGGGCTTCCCACACCAGGGGGTCTGGCCGTGTGGACAGTTGCTGTAGCCACGCCTCGTAGTCTGCCTCTTCTCTGCCGCATAGGATCGCAACCTCGGGGTTGTCTCGAAAAAACTGCAAATGAAGGAGAGAGGACGTCTACTCATTGTTGAAAATGCTACGTATAGGAAACAGAAACCAGGAAACTGGGCCAGGAAGGACAGAAGGAAAGAATGGAACCAGTGTTTCTATCAAGATATAAATATCTCAATAAACACAACTGCCGGAAATGTCAGGGCGTGCGGGTCATTTCATCTTTCAGTGGAGATGCTAAATTAGGAAACACTACCAAAACAACTGCTTAGAAAAACCTTCTCATCATGTGGATCAATCATTTCATATGATGGACAGATATTATACTTGAAGTATTGAAAGAACGTATGCTTAAAAGCGACGCTGCCTGCTAGGCAGAGTGCATTACCTTGACGCGCTGCCTGACATCTTGTGGGTCTGTGCCTTGCAGGTTGGGCAGGGCCAGCAGCAGACTGGGCTGACGTGCCAGCAGTCCTTGCAGCTCTGACGTCACGGTCTCTTTAGCTTTTATCAACTGGTCTGCCGCCTTTACCAGTGTGGAGCCGCCTCTAGGGGCTGCTGCGGTGCCGATGTCGTCAATGGCTTTGATTTCCACGATGACGATGCCGCGCCTTTCATGGTATATGATGACGTCTTTCTCGCACCCTTGGAGCTGCAAGCTGGTGAAAATGAAGGCAGGAGGGTCTCCAGGGCGGGCCGCCTTCTGCAGCTGTTCGTACAGCATGATGACCACACGTGTCTCGGCCTTCTCCCCCTTCACTTTGTCTTTGGCCTTGTCCATTTTGTCTTGGTCTGCCACCTTCACCATAGCATGTTTCTCATCAAGGAGAGGAATCACTGGATCTTGAAGAGCTTTTTCTTTTGTTTTCTTGAAAACCTTGGGCTTGGACGTGATGATGGGCGGAAATACGTAGACGGTTCCTTCCTTGTAGGATGAATCGAAATCAACTTTCTGATTCTGCAAGTAGCAACACAAATTCATGATCAAATAGAAAATTGCATAATGTCAGAAATGTTTTGCAAGTGGGTTTTTATGTTAGGGAAATGCTGTTCTCTACTTAACGCCATTCTTTTTCTTTCTTAAGTCGTTGTTTGCTTGCACATCTCAAAGTCACTCTTATATTACACTCTCATTGCTTCATTTAATTTAAGATAGAACACGTGGGAATAGAGTACATTGTGTAGACACTACGGACTGGAACTTAGTCTGTGGTCAGTTGGTGTCCACCATGAGATGCATTCAGCAAAAGATGTTGGATGGCTCCGGTTTTCAGTAAAACAACTTATCGTTACTAACGTTCCATCTCGTCATTTCAGTTTGCTCACAGTCCCCATGTCCAAGGTGCTGTAGCCATTCACTGCCGTATCTCATCCTTCAATTCCCCCCTTTTCTCCTTTACTTCCATGTCATCACTCTCATTGCATGATGAAATATTCCCTTGGAATCCTACTCTCAACTCTCTGGTAATTTTCCGATTGACGCTCCCAAAATGCATGGGTGATTTCCAACTCAGTTTGAAAATCTACACTATCCCTGTCACCAAGAGGCTGATTTACCAACACAGGAGCATCTTATATGGAGAGTGACTCGTCCCACAAGAGTCTCCAGGCAGAAAGCAGCAGTCCCAGGCATCCCTTGTTCCTCCATGGCCTCTCCTCTCTCTACGTGGCCTGTCCTCCATCTGGCCTGCTGGCCCGACTCACGCGACGTCATCAGTTATCTAAAGCGAGGCTGTTGCTGCGTACTCTACAACCAGAGTGAGATAAAACGGAAGCTCGGTTCTCATCTGAGCCATGCTGCTGGCTTGGGAGGGAGGTGTTGTGGAGGAAGAGGACGCAGCCATGACTGCAGCAGGTCAGAATGCTGAATGGAGGAGCTGGCGGTGGTCACTGTTCAGGCGATGGTGGTGGAGGCTGGTGTGGGGGGATGGAGGGTAACAGCAGCCTGGCAGTGGAGCTGCTCAGACCTCTGCCTGTCCCACACGGACAGCACTGCCAGGCGTGGAAGCAGCCTGCACAGAGGACAGCAAGTCAGATGCCGCTGTGGCTTTATTGGTGGTGGATCTGACAGGTACCTTAGCATTTACATACATCACATTAAATCTGGAGGAGGAGGGGGAGTGGGAGCGGAAGGGGGAGGAGGAGGGAGGGCGACAGGGAGGAGGTGAAGGGAGAGGGGTAAGGAGAGGAGGAAAAGGAGGAAGAGGAAAAGAAACATAAAGGAGGAGGAAGAGGGGGGGGGGAAGGGAGATGGGGGAGGGGAGATAGGGGGGGTAGATAGAGGGGGGGGGATGGAGGGAGATAGGGGGGGAGATGGAAGGAGAGGGGGGGGGAGATGGAGGGAGATAGGGGGGGGGGAGATGGAGGGAGATAGGGGGGGGGGAGATGGAGGGAGATAGGGGGAGAGATGGAGGGAGATAGGGGGGGAGATGGAGGGAGATAGGGAGGGAGGGGGAGAGGGAGGGAGATAGGGAGGGGGAGGGAGATAGGGAGGGGGGGGAGATGGAAGGAGATAGGGAGGGGGGGATGGAGGGAGATAGGGGGGGAGATGGAGGGAGAGGGGGGGGGAGATGGAGGGAGTTAGAGGGGGGTGGAGATGGAGGGAGATTGGGGGGGGGGAGATGGAGGGAGGTAGGGGGGGGGAGATGGAAGGAGATAGGGGGGGGGGGAGATGGAGGGAGATTGGGGGTGGGGGAGATGGAGGGAGATAGTGGGGGGGGAGAATGAGGGAGATGGGTTGGAGAGATGGAGGGAGAGGGAGGGAGGGAGAAGGAGGAGAGAGGAAGGGAGGGAGAAGGAGAAGAGAGGGAGGGAGGGTGAAGGAGGAGAGAGGGAGGGGAGGAGAGGAGGGAGGGGGAGAGATGGAGGAGATAGGGGGGGAGAGGGAGGGAGATAGGGGGGGAGGGAGATGGAGGGAGATAGGGAGGGAGGGAGAGAGGAGGGAGAGGGGGATGGAGGGAGATAGAGGGGGGGGAGATGTAGGGAGATAGAGGGGGGGGGGGGAGATGGAGGGAGATAGAGGGGGGGGAGATGGAGGGAGATAGAGGGGGGAGATGGAGGGAGATAGAGGGGGGGGAGATGGAGGGAGAGAGGGGGGGGAGATGGAGGGAGATATGGGGGGGGGCGAGATGGAGGGAGAGGGGGTGGGAGAGATTGAGGGAGAGAGGGGGGAGGAGAGAGGAGGGAGATAGGGAGGGAGGGAGATGGAGGAGAGGAGGGGGAGATGGAGGAGAGATAGGGAGGGGGAGGAGATGGAGGGAGATAGGAGGAGGAGATGGAGGGAGATAGAGGGAGGAGGGATAGAGAGGGAGGGAGATAGGAGGGATGGAGGAGATAGAGAGGGATGGAGAGAGATAGAGAGGGATGGAGAGAGGAGGGAGGAGATGGAGGGAGAGAGAGGGAGGGAGAGAGGAGAGAGGGAGGGAGAGATGGAGGAGGAGAGGGAGGGAGGAGAGAGGGAGGAGAGGGAGGAGAGAGATGGAGGAGATAGGAGGAGGGAGAGATGGAGGGAGATAGGAGGGAGGGAGAGGAGGAGGAGAGGGATGGAGGAGATAGGGAGGGAGGAGAGATGAGAGAGGGATGGAGGAGAGAGAGGGATGGAGAGATAAAGATAGGGATGGAGAGATAGAGAGGTATGGAGAAATAGAGAGGGAGGGAGGAGAGGAGGAGAGAGGGAGGGAGGAGATAGAGAGGGATGGAGAGATAGAGAGGGAGGAGAGGGAGAGAGGAGATGGAGGAGATAGAGAGGGATGGAGAGATAGAGGAGGGAGGAGAGGAGAGAGGGAGGAGAGATAGAGAGGGGGAGAGAGGAGAGGAGGGAGAGAGGAGGGAGATGGAGGAGATAGAGGGAGGAGATGGAGAGATAGAGAGGGATGGAGAGATAGAGAGGGATGGAGAGATAGAGAGGGATGGAGAGAGAGAGAGAGGGATGGAGAGATAGAGAGGGATGGAGGAGATAGGGGGGAGATGGAGGGAGATAGGGGGGGGGGCGAGATGGAGGGAGAGGGGGAGGGAGAGATGGAGGGAGATAGGGGGGGGAGATGGAGGGAGATAGAGGGGGGGGGAGATGGAGGGAGATAGAGGGGGGGGGGAGGGGAGATGGAGGGGGGGAGAGGAAGATGGAGGGGGGGGAGAGGGAGATAGAGGGGGGGGGGAGAGGGAAATAGTGGGGGAGAGGGAGATAGAGGGGGGGAGAGGGAGATGGAGGGAGGGGGGATGGAGGGAGATAGAGGGGGGAAGAGATGGAGGGAGATAGAGGGGGAAAGAGATGGAGGGAGATAGAGGGGGAGGGGGGGATGGAGGGAGGAAGAGGGGGGGGAGATGGAGGAGGAAGAGGGGGGTGGGTGGGGAGATGGAGGAGGAAGAGGGTGGGTGGGTGGGGAGATGGAGGAGGAAGAAGGTGGGAGGGTGGGGAGATGGAGGAGGCAGAGGGTGGGTGGGTGGGGAGATGGAGGAGGAAGAGGATGCGTGGGTGGGGAGATGGAGGAGGAATAGGGGGGAGATCTAGGAGGAAGAGGGGGGGGGGAGATCTAGGAGGAAGATGGGGGGGGGGAGATGGAGGAGGAAGAGGGGGGAGATTTATGAGGAAGAGGGGGGGGGGAGATCTAGGAGGAAGATGGGGGTGGGAGATGGAGGAGGAAGAGGGGGGGGGGAGATCTAGGAGGAAGAGGGGGGGGGGGGAATCTAGGAGGAAGAGAGGGGGGGGGAGAGATGGAGGAGGAAGAGGGGGGGGGGGTGAGACCTCCTCTTTCCCCTTCTCCTCTTCCAACCCCTACTCCTTTTTTTCCTGCTCCTGTTCCTTCTGTTCCTGTGCCTGTTCCTTCTGTTCCTGCATCTGTTCCTTCTCCTGCTTCACCTCCTCCTGCATCATCTCCTACCCCTCGTCCTCCTCCTACTCCTCCTCCTTCTCCTCCCTCTCCTCCTCCTGCTTTTACTTCTCCCAGTCCTCCTTCCCTTTTCCTCCTAACTATGATTTACTTTCTGTTCCCCTCGTTACTTCTCCTTTTATTGCTTCACTTCTTTTCTTTCTGTTGCTACTGCCCTCCTCCTCCACTTCTTGTATTCTACCTTCTTGTTGTCTTCCTCGACCACCACCAACTCTTCCTCCTCCTCCTCCCCCTCCACCTCCTCCTCCTTCTCCTCCTCCTCCTCCTCCTACTCCTCCTCCTCCTCCTCCCCCTCCTCCTCCTCCCCCTCCTCCTCCTCCCCCTCCTCCTCCCCCTCCTCCTTTTTCTCCTTCTCCTCCTTCCCCTTCCCCCCTGATATTCCTCCTCCTTCCCCTTCCCCCCTAATTCTCCTCCTCCTCCTCCTCCTGCTCCCCCTCCCCCTCCCCCTCCCCCTCCTTCTCTCCTCCTCCTCCTCCTCCTCCTCCTCCTCCTCCTCCTCCTCCTCCTCCTCCTCCTCCTTCTCCTCCTCCTCCTCCTTTTCCTACAGCGCATACACTTAATTGATTCTTTGCTATTGTTGATCTCGCCATTGGTGCGGTAACATCGTTGCCATCACTATTACATCTACTCCTGCTTTGCTGCTGATACCGTCGTCACCAGTATGGTCTCCATCGACTGAGTGGACAGAAAGGCACTGAAGTAGGAACAACCCAACAAGAATAAGCTCTTACATCTCCCGGGCTCCAAAACAGAAGCGTGAGGCAAACTGGCCTACTGGAACAAGGTCTGACACTAGAAGACACGGCACAGGAGGGGTGGAGGGGAAGGGGGAGTAGAGGGTAAAAATAGAGGGGGAAGGGGGTTGCGACAGAGGCGAGGGAAAGAGGAGGGGGACAGGGCTGGATGTCAAGGAACCAGACGCCACTGAAAGGAACGGAACCACCAAAGGACGTCTACACTGAAAGCGTTTTTCATTCAACCCTTGTCGCCCTTGCATTGCGCTTTATACATTTACATCTGGTTCACTGAGCATCAGACAGTTCACTGAGCATCAGACAGTTCACTGAGCATCAGACAGTTCACTGAGCATCAGACAGTTCACTGAACATCAGACAGTTCACTGAGCATCAGACAGTTCACTGAACATCAGACAGTTCACTGAGCATCAGACAGTTCACTGAGCATCAGACAGTTCACTGAGCATCAGACAGTTCACTGAACATCAGACAGTTCACTGAGCATCAGACAGTTCACTGAACATCAGACAGTTCACTGAGCATCAGACAGTTCACTGAACATCAGACAGTTCACTGAGCATCAGACAGTTCACTGAATATCAGACAGTTAATTGAGCATCAGACAGTTCACTGAACATCAGACAGTTCACTGAGCATCAGACAGTTCACTGAACATCAGACAGTTCACTGAGCATCAGACAGTTCACTGAACATCAGACAGACACACCTTATCAAGGACGGCAGGAACCTCAGGGGAGTTCTGCTGCCCCTTCTCTCGACAGATTTTAGAGAGGGACATTTATTTGATCACTCTGTCACCAACCAATGCACTGACTGGCATTTTTCAGGCGCCACAATTGCACCTGAATCTCATGGATTGCTTTGGACATTCAGACTTTTCTCATAGTTTCTTCTCCTCATGCAATGCATGACAGAAAGGATTGACATCTATTATGTTTTGTGACCAAAATATTTCACCACACGTCAGAGATGTCACCAAGCTTTTGTCAGCACAAGACTGGGAGATCCCCTGTCTTGGCAGCATGCAGGCCGTGCTCTGTGGCAGCGTGCAGACCGTGCTCTGTGGCAGCATGCAGGCCATGCTCTGTGGCACCATACAGGCCGTGCTCTGTGGCAGCGTGCAGGCCGTGCTCTGTGGCAGCGTGCAGGCCGTGCTCTGTGGCAGCGTGCAGGCCGTGCTCTGTGGCAGCGTGCAGGCCATGCTCTGTGGCAGCGTGCAGGCCATGCTCTGTGGCAGCGTGCATGCCGTGCTCTGTGGCACCATACAGGCCGTGCTCTGTGGCAGCGTGCAGGCCATGCTCTGTGGCAGCGTGCAGGCCATGCTCTGTGGCAGTGTGCAGGCCGTGCTCTGTGGCACCATACAGGCCGTGCTCTGTGGCAGCGTGCAGGCCGTGCTCTGTGGCAGCGTGCAGGCCGTGCTCTGTGGCAGCGTGCAGGCCATGCTCTGTAGCAGCGTGCAGGCCGTGCTCTGTGGCAGCGTGCAGCCCGTGCTCTGTGGCAGCGTGCAGCCCGTGCTCTGTGGCAGCGTGCAGGCCGTGCTCTGTGGCAGCGTGCAGGCCGTGCTCTGTGGCAGCGTGCAGGCCGTGCTGTGTGGCAGCGTGCAGGCCGTGCTCTGTGGCAGCGTGCAGGCCGTGCTCTGTGGCAGCGTGCAGGCCGTGCTGTGTGGCAGCGTGCAGGCCGTGCTCTGTGGCAGCGTGCAGGCCGTGCTCTGTGGCAGCGTGCAGGCCGTGCTCTGTGGCAGTGTGGCCTGTGGTGGGGTGCATATGAACTTACTACACGGTTGTTGGCAACTAAATGGGAAGTTTGCTACGAAATTGCGAAGTAAGGTGTGCATTGTTACGGGGATCCATAAATTAAACAACACGGTCCCAGGGTTAAGTACATGTCTTAATGACAAATCACAAAAACATGCTCGTCACAGGGGTAGAAAAAAAGAAAAAGAAAAGTAAAAAGAATGTTACTCGGTTATCTGGTTCAACCACAACATCCTCGATAACCTCAATTTCATAAAATGTACACTTAATTCTTCCACTATTTCACTCCCAAGGGGAAAACAACAATAAAATACCGCAGCACAAGTAAAATATTTGTCAACCTAGTATAAACATTAAAACAGTATCGGTCAGCCTTCTAATAATATAAACATAAAATACGCAGGTCAGCTCTTGACAAATATAACTATGGACCCGAATAAAAGGTTTTCACCAACCTGTCACCTCTGCCCGTGCTCTGCCTCTCACTCTCTCTCTACTCTTCATCGTCCTCTCTCTTCTCTCGTCTTCCTCTTCGTCTCTTCGTCTTCTCCTTCGTCTCTCAGCAGGCGGGCCAGGCTCGGTCTTCTCTCTTCTCCTTACTCGGCCTGACGGCAGACTGATGACTGACGGATGGCTGACGACGGCAGACCGACCTCTCCCCTCTCTCCTCAGTAGGCAGACCGCACCGCCAGAAAGCCCGCTCCACGCAGCGCGACCGTCCACTCCACGTAGACTGTACAGCAGACTGACCTCTCCTCTCTCCTTTCCGTGGACAGACTCACGGCAGACTGTACAGCAAGAAGTCCACTCCACGCAGCAAGACAGTCCACTCCACGCAGCAAGACAGTCCACTCAACGCAGACTGTACAGCAGACTGACCTCTCCCCTCTCTCTCCAGCAGGCAGACTGCATCAACGCTGCCCTCTCCTCTCCTCTCAGTAGGTAGACTTTCAACAGGCAGACTCAGGCAGACTAAGGGCTAACTCTTTCCTTCGCTAACATAGCCATCGTCTCATAATCAAATCACGAACAGCACTATTCAGACCTCGGAGCAAACATCGCTCATCTCCCGCGGGTCACAACTCACTTCCTACTCACTCCAAACTCTCACCGCAAAAACGCACACAGCCGCTGGACTACCAGCCATCAAAAACCAAGCCCATCTCAAGTAAGATACCTGGGAAACAACGTTCCCCATTACATGCATGAAAGATGTCTATGCGTAGTTACCTCCTAAGTTGGCCACTAAACGACCCAACATTTTGTGGTGCTCTTTATCATCACTACACGGCTGAGTAGCCAACTATTTGCACAATTCAATGGCGGACTTGTCTCCGGTTCGCACAGAAAACGCTATATTTCGGGATACTAGAGACTCATCCAAAGAAAATGTAAGCCATGAACAGCATTAATTTATCAAAGCTGTATGTTGAATACATCAATAGGTCGTGAAAGCTCCTACAAATGGAATGCAGGTCGACGCATCCACGCTGAAGCATGTGTTGCCATCGTTTGTGTTGACATGATTTTACGCTGTCGCTCGAGCCTCAGCGCGCACTTTCCCCACCAAACTCGTGAAACCCTGGCGGACGGCGACACGCATTTCCTCGTGAACAAAAATAAAGCAATTTAATCTGAACAGTGTTTAAATAACAAATATATATTTTAAATGCATCGTGTTTATGGCATCCGGTAAAACTAGCTTTGTACACAATGTCAACAGATGCTTCGGCGTGGATGCGTCGACCTGCATTCCATTTGTAAAACGTAGGAGCTTTCACGACCTATTGATGCATTCAACATACAGCTTTGATAAATTAATGCTGTGCATGGCTTACATTTTCTTTGGATGGGTTTCAAGTATCCCAAAATAGAGCGTTTTCTGTGCGAACCGAAGACACGTCCGCCATTGAATTGTGCAAAGAGTTGGCTAGTTCACCTCTTGTAGGGACCTCTACGCATGCGCATTAGATGGGATATCCCAAGGTAATAATAAATATCCATCTGGGTCATTACTTCGTTGTGGCGACCAAGTAGCGTCTCATGCACACCTTACTGTCGTAGTTATGAACAACTCAAAGTTGTGAACAACGAAGTAGACAACTACGAGGTAGATACCACCTAACATAGTAGGTTCATATGCACCCCACTACTGGTCTGCTAGAGACAGAGCAACACTGGTCTGTGATGTCATGCTTGTGCTGACGTGGTGTGACCTCACCCTCACGTGTGTCAGTGTGCGCCTTTAGGGGACAAATTGCGAATCTATGTGAAAACTGTCATGATTTCACCCTTCATGACAGAACAAGCCACCACTGATGCTTACATCTCGTGTTTTCACTGTGTCAGCTCAGACATCCGCAAGTTTACTTCAGTACGTGCCCGTCAGTAAATATGTGTGTACAAACGTTTTTGTATGCACGCATGCGTACATGAGTGTCTGAGTGCGTGCCTTGTACATGAGCGTATATCTGTGTATAGGTGTGTGCATGCTTGTCTCGGTGTTTGACCATTAGTTCGTATACATGTCTACCCATTTTTCGTCTGTCTGTTAATCTCATCGTCACCATCCTGCATCTCTTCCTGCTCAATTTCCTCCTTCTCTTACTACTGCATCTTCCTCTCCTCTGCTTCTTCTTGATCTACCCTCACTCCTCCTGCAACTTATCTTTCTTCTCTCTCCTACTCCTCCTATTCCTAGTCCTTTGCTTCCTTCTTTTTGACCCTTGCTCTTCTTTCCGTCCTTTCATAACTGTCGTCATTTGCCGTAGATGTCGTTGTCGTCGTTATTGCTGCGACTCCTGACCTGCTACCAGCACTGTCGTCACCATTCTCGTCACCAAGGACTGTGGGACAACAGCGCAGACACGGAGCAACAACACACACTCCAAGCCACGACGTCTCCCTGTCCTCAAAACAGCCACAGAGAAGACAAGGTAGGAAGGAGACAGATGAGATGAGGAGGTGGGGGGTGCGGGATAGGGGTAAGGAGTGGGGTTCGGGTGGGTGGGTGGGAGAGAGAGAGGGCTGCATGCCAAGGAGCATGACGTTTTTTAAAAGAACCCAGCATCGAAGGACGTTCACATTAAAACTGCTTTTCATGTTCATGACCACAACCTCAGTGCACTTCAAAAACGCCTGGCACATCCATAGCTGGTTGACTGAATAGCTGCTTTTTGCATTGACGGAGTTCTACTGGCCCTTTATCTCCAAGATCGTGTGGAGGAAATAGTCTTCTTTTTCGTGGTAGTTATCCCTGGAGACGGCAAACAAACATCTCTATCGACACCACGACTACGATTCTCCAAACGGCGCTTATTGCGTCTTGGTCTCAGTGGATCGCTGTGGACATTCAGGTTTTCCGTTTTGATGAGATTTGAATGCAATGGGTGAAGAAAAGAGGTTGCTATTAATCATAGCTCGTGTCAAGAACACTTCTCTTCCAGTCAAAGACGTCCCCCAACTCCATGTTGGATGAAAAGATGATGTAGAGCTAGTGTGTGTGTGTGTGTGTGTGTGTGTGTGTGTGTGTGTGTGTGTGTGTGTGTGTGTGTGTGTGTGTGTTTGAGTGTGTGTGTGTGTGTATTTGTATATGTGTTCGTGTGTGTGTGTTCATGTGTGTATGTGTGTGCGTGTGTGTATGTGCGTGTGCACGTGTGTGTGCATGCGTGTGCGTGTGTGCGTGTGTGTGCATGTGTGTATGTGCGTGTGTATGTGCGTGTATGTGTGTGTGTGTACGTGTGTGTGAGTGTGTGTGTGTGCGCACGTGTATGTGTGTGTGTGCATGTGAGTGTGCATGCGTGTATGTGTGCATCCATGTGGGTGTAGTTGTGTGCGTGCCTGTGTGTGCGTGTTTTTTGTTTGTTTGCATGTGTGCGTGCATGTATGCGCGCGCGCGCGAGTGTGCATGTTCATGTGCGTGTGTGTCTGTGTGTGAGTGAGTGTTTTCTTGTGGTGTACAGATTGTTAATAGGTCTCGTTTTTTAACAATAAGTTGAACTCTTCTAAATGTGGCGGATGGAGCATGACTGTATAGTGTGAAATTTTGCGCAATATCAGAAAACACACCAAGATACTAATGTACTTTCATCCACTTCCAGGCGCTCAAGATCATGTCAAAGGTCAAACACAAATGAAAGTGTCTGAGCTCTGAAAAAAAACCCGAAGTGATATTGCAATCGGTCGCCTCATGCCAGACTGTTTCCAAAGAGAGAGTTGCATAGACAGGAGGCTCGAAGGAGAAAATTCACATATGCTTTCAGATCAACTAGGGCACCGAGGGTCACTTGACAACATTTCCATTTTCAAAAGTTTCTGACTTTAATTCGAAACAACTTCCCATTTTAGACAAGGAGGAATGACACTTGAACTACGACCCACAACCTTGTTTGTCTCGAAACAGCGAGAGAGGAAGTGGAGAGTATGGGGGTGAGGCACCCTCGCCTACAGGAGCACAACCCCACATCAAAGGCAAAGGGGTGGTGGGGGTGGGGGGATGGGGGAAAGGGAAGGGGGGAAGGAAGAGGGGGTGAGGGCAGGACTGACTGTTAGCAAACCCGAGTCAACGGCGCTTCTCTCTGAAAAGAA